>OMNV01029126.1:40250-70024 GCA_900303265.1 Brotula barbata | reverse complement strand
AGTAGTAGTGGTAGTTGTAGTTGTAGTAGTAGTAGTAGGAGTAGTAGTAGCAGTAGAAGTAGTATTGGTGGTAGTAGTGGTAGTAGTAATGCTGTGTGCTAGTAGTAGCAGTAGCAGTGGTAGTGGCAGTAGTAGTAGTAGTAGTAGTAATAGTAGTAGTAGTAGTAGTAGTAATAGTAGATGTGGTAGTAGTAGTAATAGTAGTAGTGGTAGTAGTAGTAATAGTAGATGTGGTAGTAGTAGTAGTTGTAGTAGTGGTAGTAGTAATGCTGTGTGCTAGTAGTAGCAGTAGCAGTGGTAGTGGCAGTAGTAGTAGTAGTAGTAGTAATAGTAGTAGTAAGTAGTAGTAATAGTAGATGTGGTAGTAGTAGTAATAGTAGTAGTGGTAGTAGTAGTAGTTGTAGTAGTGGTAGTAGTAGTGCTGTGTGCTAGTAGGCTAATACTCACCACCTGTCATGTAGCTGTTTTTAATTTGCAGCATGCGATGTACAGCCAGTGCCTTTTCGTCCATGGGTCCATCCTTCCATCCATTATCAATACCGCTTATGTGCTTTTCGCCCAATTACTGCTGGGATAGGATCCAGCCCCACCGCGACCTGGATCCCAAAGTTCAGAAAAATAGTACGACAGTTGACATTCATTTTTTGTATGAAAAATAGGAAGTGCTGCATGGGAGAGGGTCATTACACAAGTCTCAAGTTCAATGAGTGAGAGGTGACAGCTCTGTAATAATTAGCATCGCATATAATCCAATAAATTCTTATTCAAATGAGGCGCAATAATTAATCTAAAACATTTACAGTGAGAATTGTTCATTGTGACTTATTTGAGCAGCATAAACCATAAAATGAGGGAAAATTAAAAGTAACAGACGTGTGCTCCACATCGTAACTTCACACTTGTCGATTCTGTTCAGTCAAACAGTTCACGCCCATAGAGGAGGAGGGGCCTTTTTCAGCCAATGGGAATGTACATAGCCTAAACACTGCCTATCTCCAGGCCTACATCGCCACTCAGTGGACAGCACAGGTATTTAGTGAAAAGGTGTTAAACTAAAGGGTGGAACTGTTGCTGTTTTAAAGATTGAACTTTTTTTTTTTGCTAACTGCAATATTAGAGCTGTTTTGAACCTGCTCTTAAGGTCCAGGTTTGTCTTCATGGACGACATTCAGTTATAAAGACAAATACATCCTGATGTATTTGGTATCATATGAAACTTTTAAAGAGAATTAAAAATGAAAATTCGTAAAGATTAAACCGTCGATGGTTGCCTTAGAGTTTGAGGTTAATGTGAAAAAGTTTTCATTGTCACAAGAAAGTGAGCATATTTTTAAAATCGCAGCAGTAAAAGCTTCTGTATGATAGCAGAGGAGATACTAAAGGCTGCATGTGCTGGACATGAGGAGTCTTCATACCTCTCGTCCTTTCTTTAGAGTCCTTGTGCTGTGCAAGTACACTGAGTGTCTCGTCCTGCATTATTCAGCTCTGGGTTAATTCTGCTCTCTGCCTCGCTCGGGCTCTTTGTGTGATTTCAGACCGAGTGGAACGCTACATTTGTCTATTGAATTGTACGTGAATGAGATGTTTACCCTCTGCCCAATGCAGAGCCCTGAGACGTTTCGTTTCTTTCAATCAAATCTTTGCTCCGGCACGGATCAGATCCAAGACGGGGACATGACCCGCAAACCTGCCGCAGGAAAAGAAAAATATGTGGGGAGGACAAGAGAGTGACAGAGAGAGAGAGAGAGAGAGAGAGAGAGAGCAGTAGCGGAATGTTTACAAAAACTACCTGCAAATCCCGTGGTACTTACACGGATTGACGATGTTAATGAGCACAGCTGCAGTTCAGCTAATTTGAGATCATTTGGATGAAGTGACGCTAATAACAATCAGCTGCTGCAAGCTGGAGTCTGCAAATGAGGAAATACGAAAAAGATAGATAGATAGATAGATAGATAGATAGATAGATAGATAGATAGATACTTTATTAATCCCGAAGGAAATTCAAGTCCAGTAGCTAATGACGACAAAACACCAACAATAACAAAAAGAATAAAAATAATGATAAAGATCAGCGACAAAGTTATTAACTTTGGACTTCATGAAATTATGACAAATAAATCTGGGAGATCTTCAGTCATCTTGATCATTTTTGAAGTCAGATTGTGACAAGATTGCTGCTAATCCATAATGAAAATGAAATGGTAGATTTATGATAGATGATAGATTTATGCGTCAAATGTTTCCACATAACTCAGCGTTATGTTGAACTGTGGAATAACTGTGAAATATAGTGTAGAGGGTAAGGAGTAAAGAAAGAGACTAAGACTAAGTTTAAGAGAGAATGTTTGATTGTAATATTGATGTTCATATTCACATAAAAAATAGATGAGGATTTAATACACGTAAGGATTCCACAAAACAAGGCAGAGGTGGCAGCCCTACTAAATACACCTGTGTGTGCATGTGTGTGTGTGTGTCTGTGTATGTGTGTGTGGTACTACGCAGCTATGATGAAGTATTATGTTGCGTTGTGCAAATGTGCTGAGACCAAGATGCCGTCTCATTTGCATTTTCTTTTTTTGTGACATTCACTAAGAAGCCACTCACACAGATTTTATGCCGTACGACAAAAAAAATGTCTGGGCTCTATAAACTGTGTATTTGTGTTAATAAACCAAGTGAAGAGAGTTGTTGTTAGCTAAACCATTTAAATCAAGAGCTAAACACACACTGTGTGTGTGCTTAGCCCACGCGTGTCCCATGTTTGTAGCTTAGATACACAGATGCTGGCACCCTGGTGGCCCACTGTTCGATTCTGGTCCTGGTCCTTTGCTGCATGCTATACCTCCTCTCCTCCTCGTCCTTTCTGGCTCTCTCTGTCCTATCCAGTAAAGCTGGTTTGGCACAATTGAATCATTTAAAAATATATGCAGACTCCACTTTATGTGAACCAATTAATTTACATTAGTGTGAGAGAGTCCACCGGATTATCACTTTAGACCTTTAATTTATGACGTCTCTGTCTCTCTCTCTCCCTCCATCTCTCTCCATCCATCCATTACGGTTGTTTGGGACACTGAATCATTCTGTATCAGACAAGCACAAGAGAACATACACGGATAAACACTTAGAGTAAGTGCATGGACATATGGACACATGATGCTGCTGAAAACAAACTGAAGTGCTCTCTAACACACACACACATACACACACACACACACAAATGTCATGCTTGGTTACACACAAGTACACACAGCATGGAGAACCATGGTGAGCTTTTCACACCGCACGTTGAAGAGTGGCAAGATAAAACAGTCTCTGGGTAACAAATGTGGGAGGAAGGGGAGAGAAATGGGGGATGGGGACCGAAAGAGTACAGCAGCATGGAGTACTGGTTAATGAACAAGTACCGTGTAGCATACAAACGAAACAAAACAAAAAAAAGCTGTATCAAGGTGCAAGGTACATTTAAGTACATTTCTAAACTTCAATACTGTTGAGATTAATGCATTTTTCAGACATCATAAACATCTTTAAGTCAATTAGAATGGGCACAAGCTTTAGTGGAATGGAGTATCTAAATTGACCATAGGTGTGAATGGGAGTGTGACTGAGTTGTCGGTCTCTACATCTCAGATTTGTCTTTTGCCCAGTGGCTGCTGGGATAGGCTATATTTTTTAATACATGCTTTAAAGTGTTTGTTTATCAAAAGTTTTATGGTTTTGGGACTGACCTGTTGCAGGGGGCAGACTGGATCGGGGCAAAAAGGATTTTTTAATTATTTGTATTATTATTTGTGTATTTGGGCCCATAAGGACACCTGTGATATGTTTTACCTTATCCTAAATGCTGGCAACTAACATTAGCTACATCTATCACTAAAGTTGCTGATAAATGTGACTTTAGGTGTGCCTTTGTGTTTATGCATATGTTTAGAGTAACTGCAGACATGGCTAACCAGAAATAAAAGATATAAAAGAATAAATAAATATGAAAGGTGAATTTGTAAAGGTTAGCATTGACGCCCTCTGTGTCTGACTGTTGTCTGTATGTTTACGCAGCCGGTGGCCTAAGGAAGACGAAGAGAAAGTGATTCATCACATAATGAAGCACGTAGTAAATACACACACACACACACAGAGGGAGGGAGAGGTTAAACTGTGAGTGGAGAAAATGTGTGTTTATCCTTTGGCTCCTGTTGTTCCATAATTCATGTTGATGGATGAGTAATCAGGTAATGATAAGAGCCAGAGAGATGAAACAGGAGAGACAGAGAGGAGACGCAGAGACAACAGGGAGGACAGAGATAGAGAGAGAGAGAGAGAGAGAAGAGACAAAGTATGGAGAAGAGAGCAAGTGAGAGAGATGGAAACAGAGACAGAACGTAAGGAGGGGACAGTGAATGACACTAGGAGAGAGAGGGAGAGAGAGAGAGAGAGAGAGCCTGTGATAAATGACTGTCAGGTAGAAGACAGAGTGATACAGATGTTTAATCATCTGGGGGGTTGATCTGCTGTATTCTGACACAGCTTACACTTCAGAAAAATGTTGACCTCTGAACTTGGCCTCTGACGAGCAGACTGTCCTTCCGAGATGGGATGACCCGTCAGGCTCACCCGTTATCAATCAATCCTCATTTGAAAGGGTAATGAAGAAAAACAGCAGCCGTGTTGTTGGTGCTTCCTGCAGTGTTCATGTTTCCTTTTCAGACCGACGTCCAGCGAAACAGCTGTACCACACATGAGTGATGGGAAGAAAATAAACAGAAACCACAACTGTCACGGTGATATGCCGGTTCACGTGAAATAATTTCAATGAATCCTTTGCTTTCTTTAGGAGAATAACTCAAAATTTGACGTTCTCAACAAACTCCTTTGAAACGATCATGCAATCACACATGTACTAATTAAAGGAACTGAAATGAGGGCACAGTGAAGACAGGGAGAGCAGGCAAAGTTTACGCCAATCAGCGGCAATGTGCTCCTCATTAGCAACATTCACGATCACGTATGCTTCCGTACAGCGTCTCTGCTCCCTAAATCACCATGTGGAATTATCATGAATATTTATGGCCCTGCCCACAGCGCACCTACGGCAGAGATCTGTACTTTCACAAAACAAAACCACCGTTTAGAGCAGCAGGACTTAATTGGCCCATGTATTTGTGCTGTGCAAGTTCCAACACATACAGTTCCAATTTTAGAATCTATTTTGTAACTCACTGTAACCATTATTAACCATATTTAGTCACGTAAAACATCTAAAAAACAAAATAGTGTCATTCACAAACACGCCACTGAAAGCACGCGCATACACACGTATAATCTCTCAAGCACACACACACACACACACACACACACAAGCACACGCGCCACTGAAGGCCTTTGTGAAGACTCTGTGAAGTTCGGAATGAGAATCCGGTATTGCAGAATGAGTGGACGGGCTGACATAGATAACAGACAGGTCGGCTGAGTTTATTTCAGGACAACTGGAGCTACAGATATCTGGTTTTAAAATACTTTTTTTCAGAGCATTTTATTTATTTATAGCTTTCAGGATTTTTGATGATTTCTTCAAATATAGCAAATTGTGTTTGTACAAAAAATGACCTGCCCTACCTTCAAATGAAATATCTGATTCGTGCAATTACCTTAGAGAGATTTATATTTTCACATATGATTGGTCTTGAAATGTCAGATTCCATGAACATAAACCAGATTTGATCTGCACCAAATGGGAGCAATAAATCTAAATCGGGTCACATCAACCTCACCGCATTAACCCTTTAAACGCTGGTAAATAAATTGGCATTTGAGTCCACGTTAAGGTGAACAGTTTATGGTTATTTAAATGTCTTTAGATCAATTTAATTGGACTTTTCACATTAACAGCATTGTATAAAACGGAGAAAACGCATAAGAAGTCTAAGGAGCAATTCTAGAAAAGATAAAAATCCTTAAATTTATCACAGTGTTGGGTATCGTTTTACACAGATATACCCAGAATGCATCCTGATACTTTTGGCATCTTTAGGAACTTTAGACCTTTTGATCCATTGATGCTTACATCAGTTTAAGGGGTTGATGTTTGTAACACACACACACACACACACCAGATGCTACACACTCCAAATCACCACCGATCAATTTGTTCTGATGATCATCAATCAATATTTCATACAGCATAATAGAGTGGGAGTTCATGAACCTCAGCGGAGGTCAAAGGTGAGGTTGTTACCATGGCAATGGTCTCTGGGGTGTCATATGATCATATGTCTTAGAGACATTTAGGACAGTCGCAGTGGCCCTCAGGGAAAACTCGAGCTGTGTCCCAATACCTCGTCAGCTGCCTTTCTCCCCATGTAAGTCAATGTTATTGAGAAACCCTGGTTAGAAAGAGATTGCTCACTAATGCGTTAAATAGTTAAATATAGTTTATTTGTATTTGTTTTCATTCAATTCATTTTTCTCATGTATTTTTCATCCTGTTCTTTCTGCCTGTGCTTTGAGCTGCTGTGAAATTTCTCCAGTGAGGGATTAATATAGTTCCTCTCATACCTTCCCTGCCACAGCTGGAATCCACCTAGTTAACAGCTGGTTAACTTTGCTACACTGTGAGATTTAGCTGTCAACTCAACATTCTGAGAGCAATACTAGCAGGAGAGGGAGCACGAAGAGGAGGAGGGAGAGGAGGATGAAGTCTCGTGAATGAGTGGATGGTTTGATACAGTTAGCTGAAGGTAACAACTAAAATCAGATCAAAACAGGAAGTTATACATCAGCATTTGTTTCTTTTAGCTTAGCTCACACATAGAGCTCATCCTTAACATCCTACAACACATCGCAACAGATTTAACTGAATGCTATACATAACATCACATGATGTCAGTTCTGATGTCATTTTTTTCCCATAGTGTGCAGGCCTACTGCGAAGAATATTTTTATTTTTGGAAATGTCTTTCTAGTTTTTATGCGTTAAACACAGAGAGTGCAGCGATTCCTCTTGTTGAACTCATGCACCAGTGGACACGGGTTTGAACCCCTGCCTATCGCCCTCTCTGTAGCTTTCTTCCCTCTAATGAAGCAGAAATCCCTAATCTCATAAACTAATGAAAGCGTGAGCGACTTTGTAATCAGATATCACAGCGAGACCCTGCTGACAATATTGAACCTGATGAGCACAAAACAAAACGGCTCACGGCCACCAAATATTATAAGGAGCTGTCTCACACGTGGGCACACACACAAATAAACCATACAAAGTCTGAGTGTCTTAATTGTATAGATTATTTGTTTCTTTTTTTTAAAAAGAAGGGATGATTACGATGGTTATGGTGTTCTGTCTCCAGCTGTGATTGTTATTGGTTCACATTGCATTGCATTAATTAGCGATGCTAATTTCCTGTCAATTCGCTTGATTACTTTGTTTGGACCCAGTGTGCGTATACACCGATGGAATGAAGAGGCAAGCTTGTGGAGTAATGTCACATATAACGGCATTATGTTTTTAGGAGGACCAGCGCATCCGACAAACAGCGTAGATGTCAGATAACACCCGCTACAATTCCCCTCTGCCGCCAAATACTGGAGAGATGGACACATTTAAACCAATGCGACTACAAGTGTTCAAAAACATGTTTATTTGTGTGATGACAATCATAGTACACTGCATACATACTAAGATATGAACACAATGGCATTAATGTGAATAAATTAATTCATTGGGTCAAGCGTGTAGTTTTTCACACGGATTTGAAATTGGTGTGAAAGCTTCCATTATGTAACTTTTCCTGCAAGTGATCCGCACGGAAATTCACACTTAACTGTGGCTCTCATGAAAACAGAAGTATTATATGTTATTTCATTTTTCAATCAATATGTACTAGAAAATGTAATATAGTACATACATTTCCACACATATGCTGTGATTGTTGGATAAAATGACTTAAAGTGAAGGGAAAAAACACTGTTGTACCTCAGTCAGTAGGAGGTTTGGTGTTTTCCCTGGACAACACATTAATCACTGAATTAAACTCATGGCCTTCTATCTAATTTCTTCAATAAAAATATTTGAATTAACCACAATGTTTTGTTTTTATTTCTCCACCCAATTATGGTGTTAACTTAATTTTCAAGCTGAAACAACATTTTAAAGCAAATTGCAGCTACATGAGTGCTGATTCCCTGAGTGCAGCATCCTGTCACGGCATAATTTTCTCTCCTTATTACTGCTGCTTTTTTTTTTTTTTTTTTTTTTTTTTTTTATGGAGTCATCTGTTAAGTAGTAACGATAGAAGCTAATTGCATTTCCTTTTATGGGAAGCAGTGCAGGCTGTTATTGAATTTTAGTTTGTATGATTGAATATATGTTCGGTGCTGTTCTGCCATTGACCGAAAGAAACAAAAACACACTGTCAAACACTCGGTTTACATGCACTCAGTAACCAGAGTACTCTCCTTACTGCCACTGAGTCATGTACATGCACTAAGTCAATAGGATCCCAATATTTTTTTCCATTTACTTTCAGTTATAGTTAACGATGATGACCTTACTTTACATGAACTCAAACGCTATGTCCACATCTTTTATCACACAGACAATGCAACTCAGACATATCGAATCAAATCCAATACACAATTATGATGCAGTGACGATGAAAATGTTTCTCAGAGTTAGCATCCATTGAGTTGTACACAATGCAACTTGGACCATAAAGGGATGACCAGAACAAATGCCATAAAGTTTAAATTTGTCATATCCATGCCTGTATAATCCTATCACGAACACAACGATGCGTAGCATTTGTTGTTACTCTTGCTACCAAACCAGGTAGCAAAGCGCTAACCCCAAGTTACAAGTCCAGTTAGCTCCTTTATCTGACTGTCTTTGGCTACACCTAACCCAAAACTGAGGAGCTGTGCTCAGAAAATACCAGCTATGGACGCTGACGATGTGTGCCAGGGTCCTACGGGTACTGGCCCTACATTAGCTTGATGGCAGCCAGCCATCGACTGGGTTGCTAGCATAAATTTAATGTAAATTCTGATCCATAATCGTTTTGTACCTTATAATTTGTGGTAATTAAGGTTTGTGAACGGTTGTTAAGGTGAAATATACTCTGACGTCACATAAAGATTATTTGGGAGTTTGGGAGAAGGGGACCGCGTTAACCACAACACTAATCTCCTGTTCAATCAATGTGCAGCAGCCTGGCCCTTATGAACCCACTCTACCCCACCCATCTCAGCTTTACAACTAAATAACATGGAAAATGATGTGTCACCTTTCGATTTATTAGACAAGCAAAACACAGACTTCTCACTGCAAATCTTTTCGTCCCTGTAATAGATTTTTAACAATGAGGGGACGTAGAGAAAATACCAGACGGATCGATTCAGAAACATGCAGACAGGCAGAGAGATAAAGCCGGGGATGATGATAAAGAGGAGGATGTCTCTTTACCATCAGCAGGCATAGAACCCCCCAAAAAAAGAAAATTGTCAAAAAATTGAGTTTTGATATACTGTATATATGTATATTTTTGAGAGTTCTAATTTCTTGTCAGAATTGTGAGATCAAAAGCCAGAATTCAGACTTTTCTTTTTTCTTTTTCTTTTTTGTTTTGCTTGGCCCTAATCCTCTTTCAACATTCTAAAATATAAAAAAATGTAGAATGCATTCTAGATAGATTCGTGTACAATGATCCAGTTTTCCATTTGCTGATACAATTGTCTTCTTCGATTCAATTTCTATGGCTCTATAATGTGAATATAAAATGTTGTACAATATTCAAAAGGACACAACCAAAGAGGCAGAATTATGCATTTTGGGAACAGGTTCAAAAGGACTAAATCAAAAGTGTAGCAGCAGTCTGAGAAATGTTTCAACTTTAATCAACTTAAACTCCTGTAAGGAGTTTGTCCTGGTTTGGGAGAAGTTTCAGTGGTCCTCTACGAGTATGGACTTTGAAGTGCTGGAACGCTGTTCTGGTATATTCCAGCCCAATTTAGGCCCTTAAATCTGTACATTTCCATTCTTTATCACCACAAAATCCACCTGAGCCCATTGAAAAATGTTTTGTGTCTTTTGATTTGATTGTTATATCATCTACTACACAAGTTGATTGATTCCAAAAAGATTAATATATTAGATCAGGACATCATATCTGTCCTCCTCTTCCTCCACCTCTTTATCTTGGTACAGAGTAATTATTTGTTTTAGTGCTCAGGGTCTTTCCCTTGTTTTCCTCCATCAGTCTCTGGATTGATTTTCTGCCTCTAGGTCGCAGCCTGCTTAAGAGAAACGATGGCAAAGAGGACAAGGAGAGGAAGGTTGGTGACATCCATTTCCTCCTCCCTCTATATGTGATGAGATGTGAACAGTTTGAAGATATCTTCATCCTCCTCATCCTCAGGTCTGTTAGCCTCAAGGTCTTCGCTCTTTTCAGACATCTTTCTGTACGCGTCAATCTACATTAATAGAGACAGAAAATAAAGACTTTGGCGCTGATCTGTGTCGCTCCGCCAGGTAAACCTGTAAGCCTCCTCGCGGTTTAACGAACGGCAAAATCTACGCTGTAGCACTCCAGGCTCCAGCGAGCTCGCTGACTCAAGCTTAGGCTATCGGTCTTACTTGACCTGCGTTTTGTGCAATTAGACGTTAGTAGTCAGAAGAATTGTGATTGAAATTCAGATACCAGAACCCTCAGCTAGAGCCTGCATCAGGATCAACAATATTAAGGTGGACACTTGGCAAATCTGTTGCCAAAATATCTTGATGTCATGATGTGAGTTTGAACTGATTGTTCTGAGAAGGTTATAGTTGTAAATATATTTGCTGCTCCATGAGGTCCTTGAATCTCTCGTCTTTATGCTGAATTATTTCCACAGGGTAAAATGAACAAATGAACAACTTTCCTGTGTGATTATGTGTGTGTAGCACAGGCTGCATCCTCATGTGTATATTCAGATTTGTCCTTGTATTGACTGATAACTGAAAGGCTGAAAGAATGAAGCATGAAAAGAATGAAAGACGCTGCCTACATACTGATCATCACCTACTTGCCTGTCGTCCATTGTAATCCAATAAGTCCACTTTCGTCCTTCAAAGGCTCTTTAATGGCACAGCCCAGTCCTTGGACCACAGCTTTGATTACAGATGGCTCATATCTACTATAGGTGGTAGTGCTGTCGTGCATATTTAGTTTGTTGTATTCACAAGTTGCATGTTAAACACAAGTCTTCGTAACCAAGGCAACTATGACATTGATGTCTAACTTTCTCCCGCTGATCTCTGATTTAGAGCTTCTCAGTTCACTCCATAGGTTAAAATGGTTTTGTTTTATTCCGTCTTTGTTATTCTCACCACCATTGTGTTGACCATGTGTATATATGAGGGACGACATGATTGAAAATATGGAAAAAAAAAACGCTCAGGATCATTGCTCAATGAACAACAATCACGCATGACGTGGAACGGTTTGGTACTTAAACGTTATCATGTTGAAAATGCATACATACATACATTTTTTGACAGCTGTCCAACACTATACAATATATACTATACTACAACTTGTGTGTGTGTGTATCCTGCTGGACACCAAAACAGGTTGAGCCGGCATTCCCCCCTCTCATATTTTGGTGCTGATACATCAGGAACAAAGCCAGAAATAAATCAAGCATTAACGCAAACACGCTGTTAAGACCCAAGACACTTTTTTGTCATTTGGCACACACAAAATCAGCAGTGTTACGTAAATTGCAAAGTTAATGGGGAGAAGCAAAATTTGACTCATTTACAGTGGAAAAAGCCCTTAAATGCCCAGTAAATATGCCCACCGGTGACCAGGTTGATCCATCAAAGAGCTGACATTTTTATGTTGATCTGAAATCTGAACTCTATCATTGCAGTAAGGATGAGTACTCAGGGTATTGACTGATGTTAACGTGCTGAGTGAGTGACTGAGTCATAATTGGAGGACCGTTGGAGGACATAATTAGAGGAGTCATTGGATGAGTGTGTGAGCGTGCCTCTAGTTGAGATGAATGTTTCCGGTCTCCAAGTTTTTTAATATTTAATATTCAAATTGTGCTGAGTAGAAACCTCACTGCTGTTTTATCACATTTCTACTAACACTGACGTAGCGCGAAACTGAGTCTTAGCGCGATGCTTAGTCATACTATGAAGCTGAGTTATCGTGTGTGTTTGCCTGTTGCTGCGGCTCTCTAAGCTGAATGACAGCCAACAGTTGGTGTGTGATCTGTATGGCTGCCTTCAGTGTTTTGGCAGAGGTGTGGAGAGGACGAGGATGCTCAGTGAAATGAGACGCCTTGCTGAAAAGCCCTGAAGATTGCCAGGAGTGTTTCTTTTCAATTTTTTAGAAATCAGCCAAAGCAGAAGGGCACTTCTACCATTTCTGTCTGCATGTGTATGTATAAACATTAGATAACAGCACACACAGCTCATGAACGCTGTATGGATTCCCGATGCTCTCACAATAACGAGAATCAAATGTTAGATAGACGTGTGTGTTTATGTGTGCAAAACTGACAACTTGGCTGTTACATAGTGTGTTAGTTGACTCGATGGCTAAGTAAACAGACCTTAGTAGCTCTTCGTGTTAGCCCGTGGCTAAGTCTTCACCCTAATATCTCTAAACAACAAACTAAACAACTCTAACTCTAGAACACCTAAAGCGAGTGATGAACAACATGCTTTAGTGCTTAAATGTAGCGTTTGTGATTATTCTGGAAGAATATTAACTCACCTGTGACGAAATAGAAGAGGAGACCACGTGATGCTGCGCTCAGCACGGTAGGATTTACTCTGCAGTGGTTGCTGCTGGGGGAGGTCATGTTCTTAAAAGCCGCCATGCGCCATCTAGTGTCCTGTTTGGGTAATGCACAGAGTAGACAGAGACCATGTAAAGAAAGGAAATAAGACATAAAAGCTACATGATCCGTTTGTTTGTTTGTTTTTGTTTTTTTAATAGTATTAAAATTAAATATATATTGGATATGGGGGTGTCCTATTTGTCATTTTCAACATTTTCCATCCTGTTTCATATTCTTATGCTTTTGTGTGTGTATGTGAGTGTCGGTATGTGTGCGTGTGTGGCCTGTGTGCGTGTGTGGCCTGTGTGCGTGCACGTCAATGGGCGTTAGTGTTTGTGCATGCATCATTTTGTCTGACTCCGGAATAAAAGAAATGCTTTATCATTTGAAGTTTTGTTCATTTCATACAAAGAAAAAACGCACACAAATTAATTAGTGTAAACCTTACAGTTTTTCATCTTTTATATGCAAAGATACAAACACACGTACACGCACACACCATCGCATGTTTGTCTGCATATTAATTATGAGTAGTAAAGAGTTTTATACACATGGGGCGTGTAAACTGGCTAAAATCACCCATATCACCCACAACAATAATCACTGACAGACATGCTTTAATTTAAATTATTTTACCTTTGATCACTGACCAAGTCTTTAAAGTTACAAAAAACAATAAGTCTTGAAGTATTTTCGTTTCAAATCAGCTTTATACATCCTCATTTACCAAGAACGACAAATACTTATATTAATTTGATATTCAAACACTAAAATTCGAACCACAAACGCAGACGTGGAGGTTAAATGGACCGACCCTGCTCTCTGGTGGCCAATTTGCGTCATTGCATGCAAAGACCAAAAATAAGCTGTTTTTCATTGACCACATAGTAGCGTTCATCACACACACACCACGCGCACACACTAACTAGCACTGAGAGAAACAACTGGAAAAATATTGAATTTATCTATTTTTTGGTGAAAGTAAGTCTCAAGTAAATAAAACACTTTACATGTTTATTATTGATCATGATTTCATGCAGAAAAGAAAGAAAGAGGTCTGGAACATTTTAATGTTTACAATACAAGATAAATTTCACTCAAAATGGCATAACTTTAAAAAGAGGGAAACTGTTATTATTAGCTACATAACTATTATATATATATATATATTGTATCTATTATATGACTTAAAGTGTGACTAATTACACATTAATTTACCAGTGTTTGGTCAACCCTTTAGAACCTTGTTTTTTTAATTTTACTTCTTGTCAATTTTGGCTTTAATTTATCATACCTCACGTTCTAAGGTTTTTTAATTCGTTTATAATCTTTAGGAGACTCAAAGGCACAGAAAAGAATTGTAGAGAATTGTCAGTACATCAGCTTGTTCAAGCTGCAGGTCTGACTTTTTCCATTTCTTCAACTGCCAGAAAAGTTCACACATACAGGAAGTCCTCCTCCTCCTCCTCCTCTTCCTCCTCCTTCACTGTCTCTCTTGTAACTGCACTCTTTGGACACCAGGAAGTGCCAGGAGCTCACAATAAGAATGAACAGAGCTACATGTGCCTCTTTCCCGCAGTGAGATCAGGATCTGGCGATACAGTCGATGTGTTTGGTGTAATTTGGTTTCTTCACTGCCAGACTTTTCACCGGCTGTCCAGCATCCTGCAGCTCTAAACCCCTCAGAGATCATCAGCAGGGACATTAAATTAGTGAGGAGGAAATGATCCAGACAGAAGAAGAAAAACTAAAGAAGAATTACGAGAGCTCAGTCTGTGAGATTTTAAACAATTAGGACAATATTTCTACTCAGGATCACACAGAATTGAATATTTAATTAAAAATCAATATGTAATAAATTTATGATCAGCTGTGTTTGTTCAACTCAGGATGATAAAGTCAGAAATATCTGTCAAATAATGAATGAGTGGAGAGGAGAGACAAGTAAAATACACTGAGTCAAAAGTTTGATTTAATCTAATAATGTTGTGTGAGGAACAGCACCTGATCAAACTATCTACCTCTGATCTCCGCCCACCTTCACAGCAGTGGCAGTTTTTTTCATTCATTCAGACGTTCCAGCATCGACTCCAATAATGATCCCAGGTTCTCAATCCAGAATCAAACTGGACTCCGGGCTCGAGCTTACATTTAGATGCATAAACAAAACTGTGTGTGAGTGAGATGAGTAAAGTCTCAGTTCTTGGCACTCAAGTCCCAAGGGAGTTAAAAAGTCAGAGTACGAGTCAAACTTTGAGTTTGTACACATTAAAAGCATTACAAAATAACTTTTTTTCCATCTTTTAATCCTCAGCTTTAGGAAGCTTATGAGTATTTCCAAGTCAAACGTCAAGGAGCTGTTTATGTGGTGCTTCTTCAAGTCTGCAAATTTGTGCCTTGAGTCGAGTTTTAAGTCTTGACTGCAGTCCTGATGTTGTCGTTCACGAGGACTAGGATTAAGACTTTGGTCTACAGGTGTTTTCATCCAATTTTTGGAACTGCTAGGTGAGGAGAGCTGAGCGATAAACACTGACTGATGATTGTCAGGTGACCCTGGATTTGACCAAAACAAACAACATGGCAGGTCACATGGTACAAATGTTCATCTCCTTATTTCATTGTCTACTCCCAGTGCATTTTTTGAGTTGGCACCAAAACAGCATTTCCAAATTTATCCATTGTAGTGTGGACATAAGAGGCAATGTATTAAAACGTTCTAATCCGAGGTTGCTGCTAGATAAAGTGGTTTTGTTTCAGGGACTCCAGTTAATCAGCAATATATTGGACGAAAAACCAATTATTAGATGAATGGATTAGAGATTTTTCAGCAACATATAATACACCTGTGTTTTTGATCCAAAAATCCCCTGATACAAACTTTGTGCACAACAGTAGTCAGAGACACAAATATAAACTAACAATGAAGACAGAATCAACGTATGACACAAACAAAGATTATTTATTCAGGGAAGATGGCTCACAAAGACAGATGGCGATTTCACATAACAGCAAAGCTCAGGGTGAAAAGAAGGAGGGAACATGAAGAAAGAGAGGAAGAGAGAGGAAGCCATTGTTTGTTGGGAACAAATACATCTCCTGTACAATTTTAACCCTGAAAAACAAAATTCTCTTTCATGCTGGAATTCCACAGAGCCTGTGAGCATCTTTGGCTGTGTGTACACAGTCGGTCCGGTTTTTCTGCCCTTATCCAATCAATGTAATTGGTTCTGATTACATCCAAACTCTGTATGAGTTTGTTTTAACTTTCCAGCTTTGAATTTTACATTTGCAAACCTCATTATCTCCCATGATGGCCACTGTCTCTTCAGAAACGGCTTTTCATTTTGGTGCAAACTGTAGGTAATTGCCGATGAACACAGACACGTGCAGCAACATCATTGAAATATGACAAAATGTTGACCGCTGCCTCATGTAAAACGACGTGCAAATCACAATTAGCTGATATATCCGATCTGTGTAGTTACATGAGAGTCAAATTGGGACAAATCACAATCATATCAGAAACTATCAGCTTTCCCCTGCTAACATTACATCATCATGCAAAGCTGCTTTCACACACAGTTTGCATTAAATACTGCTGGATGGTTGCTTCAAAGCCTGCGGGACGCTCCCATTGATTAGGCCAAAGTAACAACAAACTGCTATAATGTAAGGCCTTTTATAACGTCTAAAATCAGAGAAACTGTGCCTGCAGGAAGGTGTGTGTACGTAATCAATTTAAGATTACAGCTTCGACGGTTGATGATAGTTTTTTGTCTGGTTTATGGATTCATCCAATTATTTTCATCATGGAAATGAGAGAAATTTGAAGTTGTCTTGGTAGATGTTTCATCACCGACAGAAGCCCAGAAAATCATCACAACTGGTCAGAAAAACATTTTCAGGCATAGTTGATCTTTTTTCCTCATATCTGCTTCTAGTGGATTAAAAGTCTAATCTGCACGACAACTTTAAATTCTTCTTACACACGTCCATCACTGTTGTCATGTTTTGTGAGTTCCTAACACTCAGGCCGAGTGACATCCCGACAGAATCCTAAAGGCGTTTGCACAAAATCCAACTTCATGTAACACACTCCATTTTATCACAGCCAAACATCAAAGCTGCTCTATTGGACCCATATAAGTGTGTGTTGGGTTCTGAAGAAAAATTTGAGGATGAAAATGTAGGGCTGTCGCGCTCGAGTCCTTGCCAGTCTTTCCCCGTGTTTGGTGCGTTCCAAACACTCAGGCCGGGCGACACTCCAGCATTTTCTTGAAGGCTTTCCTGAAGCTGTCGTCCAGGAAGGCGTAGAGGAAAGGGTTGAGGCAGGAGTTGCCGTAGCTGAGGCTGGTGATGAAGTAGGAGATCCCGATGAGCATTGGCGTGGTCCTCAGGTCCGTTGTCAGAGCCACAATGGTGCTGAGGTGGAACGGAGTCCAGCAGAACAGGCAGACAGCCAGGACAATGAAGACCATAACGGTGACCTTCTTCTTGGCCTTGTCCAGGGCTTTGGCGTTACTGTTGAGCCGCATGTTCCGCAGCTTGTACAGCATCATCGTGTACAAGATGCAGATCGTCGAGACCGGGATGGCGAAGCCCAGGATGAGCGTGTAGATCCGACTGGCTTTGAACCACAGTCTCTCTGGGATGGGGAAGCTGAGCACGCAGCTCTTCCTCCCGTCCTCCGGGTTGACGTAGACCCCGGCGAACACGGTAAAAGGCATGACGATCAGGATTACAAGCACCCAAACGCAGAGGGAGACAATTTTGGCAGCTCGGTAGGTGCGGTAAGGCATGCGCTTGGACCGCACCGTGGCCAAGACGACCAGATAACGGTCGATGCTCATCACCGTCAGGAAGTAGATGCTGGAGAAGATATTGTAGTGGTCAATACTGAGGATGATTTTACACAAAACCTCACCAAAAGGCCAGTAGTGCAGCAAATGTTCGGCGATGTTTATCGGCAGAACCAACGTGAACAAATCGTCAGCGATGGCCAAGTTCAGGATGAACATGTTGGTGACCGTTTTCATCTTGGGAGCTTTCAGGATGACGTAGATGACGGCCGTGTTTCCCGTCAGTCCCACCGCGCAGATTACAGAGTAGATGATGGGTAAGATGACGTAGAGGTCGGCGTAAAAGTAGAACTCGGAGGGAGGAGTGCAGTTCAGATCCGTGCGGTTTCCCAGACCGAGCGAGAAGAAGTCTGTGGAGTCGTTACACACCGGCAGCACGCCGAGGGGAGCGGACACGTTGTCCATGTTTGGAGGCGTGATGGTGGGGAGGAGGCTAAGACAGCGGGTTGACCATCATCGCAAAGGAAATATCAGCTGCTTCTTTCTCTCACTACAAACATTTGTTAAAGTCACAATTTACTGGAGCTGCACAAATAATTACAATGTAAACGGCAATTTGGTCGCACACGATCACCGAATCATACGAAGCTGAGATTTATTTGACTATGAAAATGCAGAGGGGACAGTCAGCAGCTACAAAATACAGCAGTTTAGTCTTTGTAGATTTGATGTGCAATGTAACCACAAAATGGACTTCAAACTTAGTTTAAGGTTAAAAGGTCACACTGCAATAAAGTTTATTTTACATTAGCTCGGTCATCTGTCACAGCTGGGGTCCGTGGGAAAGGTGCAGTCCTTAAATTTTCTTTGCCTCGTGATCTATTTATGTCTTCAAAACATGTTTTGTGACAAGTGCCCTTCCCCCCATCAACATACTACCAGACAATAGTCGTAGTTAACATCATCATAATCACAATTTGACTTGCAATCATCCCAATTTAATTTTTTGGACCGATCGTGCGTCAGTAAACTAAGTTAAGGTAGGTTTACTCCCCATAACGCTCACAGCGAGGGTTCCCAAACTTAGGTCCTGTCCAGGGATCACAAAGGGCTCAGACGAAATCCCTCTCAGGTCAGGAGTTTCAGATTTGTTTCCGTGTATAAAATCAATAATCAATAATCCTCCCACATGGCATCCTTACTCCAAAAAAAGCATGCGTCTGTTCAGGTTGGGTTCTTCCTCCTGAAATACTGAAACTGATTTTGTGTCTGTATTAAAGGTGTTGTTTCCTCTCAGTCCTCATTGTAGGGATGTGTCAGGGTTTCACGGGTGGACGATCTGAAAGCAGAGAAACAGAAGGAGGCGGACGGAACATCAAAGAGCGTGGGGCAGCGTAATTAAAGAGGAATTAACTGTTCTGACCAAAATATTATAGCCAACAGGTATCCAGACAAAAAAAATCCAGATTACAAGCAGAAACACACACCAAAGTTGACCAACTTTACCCATAAATTAAACAAAGTTACTTCACAAAACAATCAAACGTGAAGCAAGGACACAAATTCTGCAACAAATAGCAAACACAGTAGGAAAAATAAAAATAAATCCTAAACTGTGAACTCTCTGATGGCGTTTTTGAATTTCTGCTGACGTTCTGCAATTTGGTTGAGAAACAAACAAAATAACAACAATTGTGGTTGTTTTACCTTCAAACAGTGGACAGAGAAAACAAGCTTCATCCTTCAGTCTGCTCCTGATCAGAAGAGGAGCAGAACACAGCAGCAGAGACCCAAACACTCCCAGCCTCTCCACCTCTCTCTCTCCACCTCTTTCTCTACCATCTCCCTCTTACGCTGCCTCTTCTCTCGCTCTAACTCTGTCCTCTCTATTGCTCTCACTTTAACCCTTTCAACCCTCCTCTTGTTCTCTCTATCCCTCTCTCTGTGCCCCCTTCCTCTATTCCTACCTCCCTCACTGGCTCTGCCTCTCTCCATGTGTCTAAATTTACATCTATATGTCTGTATTCCATATTCCTTTAGTCCTTTAAAGGAGGATAGTAAAGTTGTATAGAATGGCTTATCTGCTAAAATAAACACGTAATATGATTTTAAACGTTTTGACAAAAACAGTGAAATGCCGGTGGAAAGATAATTAAACCTGCTCCCATGCAAACTACTCCTGATCTCTCCCCTTATATTAGCATATACTTTACTCTGTTTTGGTATATTCTTGGTATGTTAATGTATTTTCCTTCATTATATAATTTTTAAACCTCTACATGCCTCTTATGGCCAGGTGTTTTAGCATTAGCATTCTCGCTACAAACACGTAAATCGTGGCAGATAGAAGAAAAACTATAAAACGTACAGCTTTTGCAGTTATCAAATGCAAATTTCTGAGTTTAACGTGTAAAGTTTGTAAATATTTGAAAAGTGGGACATTTTTTAAAGGGAAAATGCTGAATATTTTTTAAATGAATATGCATACCAAAAATAATAGAAAGAACGGGCTGAACATTTGAAAGTTGGAGCGGTGTTAATATGTGGAAGAATAACATGAAAGATGGAGAAGAACATAAACTGGGATCGCATCATTCCAGCGAGAGAAGGCAGAGTGACTGCTAAGGAATTTATTAATCTTTGATCATATTAGAAACAATAAGTTGTTCATAATTTACTAACTAATTCTGAATTATTAAAGCTTAGATCTGTTTGGAAATGAGCAGAATACACAGGTTCCCTTGGACATCGACCTCACTACTTTATTTCAACTAAATTATATCACTCACACTTCTACAAGAGAGAAAACACACAATTGGAAAAACTGATTGATGATTGTTGTAATTACTCGTTACCCTTTCTGGATTGCTTTGGGCTGAATCAATAGCTGAAGGCGGACATTTTTAGTCAACGTCATTCAAAGGTTGTTTTTTCAAATAATCTCATTTCCCTTAAGACTGTCTATACAAAGCAGGTATGTCGACTCGACTCCTAAGGGAAAATTTATCACTGTTAGAATTATGTCTGACTCGTTATACATACTTTGTTTTATGTTTCTAGCAATCGTTCATACTTAAGAAGGATTAGAAGTTAATGCTGGCTCTTTCTACGGCCCCTGATTGTCTTTAATGCCGACTCTCTGTCTTTAAGTATCTTTTAGGGACCTTTCAGTGCAACTCTGACCCGAGCCTCCATTCATCACAGGTGGAATGAACCTGTGAGTCTTCAAACATTTTAAACATTTACAGCACTGACCGCAGTTTGAGGACAAGAATAGACGTCTGTGGGATCTCACTTCAAAGCTCGCTTATCTGCAGTCAACACATTTGATCACGATGTGCTCCGTGCTACGGTAAAATACTGTAAAAAGTCTCTTCATGAGTGTAGAATCGGCACAGCGATTATCGAAGAACAAGTCTGGATTTATGTAGCCTTCATCTTGTGTCTCAACTCTGAAGGCTGTGATCAAGGTACGCCAGTCTAACGAGCAGATGATAAATTAGAAAGATTAAATATTGTATTCAAAGTTTTGTCACTAATTGGTTTGCAGCCGTAATGGAGGCGTGGCTCCTTGTTCCCCCTCACAGAGACCACGCCTACAACCTGATAACGTGATGCCGACTGCATCCATGTCAAAGTACTGGGAGGAAACTGAAGACTGTGGTTTCACACAGATTTAACTCTAAAGATAAGGACATTTTGCTGAAGTCTACTCCTACCTCACTAATTATTCTTGTTAGTACAAACATGTCACTAATTAGCTCCTCATTAGTTTGAAAGTGAATTTATAATTGCTGTATTGCATTAGTGCATCAGTCAAGACAACAATAACACCCAAATTTCTCTGTGGAGAGTTAAACCGTTACAAATGGGAAACATTTTAATTAAAGGATTCCTACCCTCATCATAACCGATCGCATTTTACAGTCAAGTGGTAGCACGCCGGCGTCTCCGGTGAGGTCCGACGTGGCACTAATGGATATTTTCCTCTGTATGTCTCTGCTTTAACAAAGAAGCTGCATCATTAATGTGGGGCTGAGCTGCCTGGGCACACTGAGATCCTGCCTGAAGGGCCCAGAGGAGCCGTGCACTCTGCTAAATTACTAACGCAGTCTCAGAAAATTTACTTTACTTTACTTATTGACAAACCTCACGGGAATTTATGACGTGGCCGTCAAACACAGAGACTGAAGTATTTGATCTTATAACATATCTAACGTGTAAGCATGTACGCATGTCAGGCATGGGGGGAGACCAGACAACAACAAAGGAAATCTAAGTAACTTAAGGCCATGAACGTTGGTAAATCAAGTACACACTGCAGTCCAAAGTATTACAATCAATCGTACATAGTTTTTTCCAATTCTAACATTCCAACTTCTTATTTCCAAGCATTCCACGTCTCACAGCGCTACAAACAAGAAACATGGATGAACATGAGAGGCTTCCCGTCATGTGGTGTGTGTGTGTGAATATCAGAAATGTTTTGCCTTTAGTCGTGGAGAGAGGAGCACATCAGAAGAGAATCCAATTACAACTACTTCATGTATTATTCCTGTGACGGTCGATTAGGGAAATAAAATGAAACGATTATCTGAGATTATAATGTCGGGAGAATATTGTCATCCACAAGCCTGTCCCTGAAAGCACAAACACACAGATCCAGCATGCACACATGTATAACCTCTCAGGTGAATATGATCACGCACAGTGTCATTCTCACACACACACACACACACACACACACACCACTGAAAGCAAGCTGATAAAACTAAAAGCGAGCACTCACAGATAGTACATTCACACATGTATAATCTCTAACATATACATTATCACATATAGTGTCATTCTCACACACACACACACACACACACACACTCAAGCGTCACGAAAGCCTCTATGATGCTCAGAATGAGAATCTGCTCTGTCCACGCTCAGACAGCCACATAGGTAACAGACAGGTCGGCCACCCAATCGTTTCATTTGGTTGATTGGCTGGGATTATTTCAGGATTACTAGAGTTACAGAGTAACAGATTTTTAAAATACTTTTTTCAGAGCATTTGATTTATTTTTTGCTTAAGATGATTTCTTCAAATATAACAAAAAATACCTACCCTTCCTTCAGAGATTTAAATTTTTTTTTTTTTAACATAGAACAGATCAAACTGAACTGAACAAACTGAAACACACATTAATGAGTTTTGAAGCAGGATCCCACAGACGTCTGTTCTCGTTTCTAAGAACAACCAGACCTCTGAACTGGTTTAATATCTTTGTTAGGTATAACATGAACTTGATTTGGCTGTTAATTATCTGATCAAATCACAGCATCTGTTCACCATCCTTCCTGATTAGAAAAGCAAAATGCAGGCCACGTACTACTATTTCCTGTAGCCTCTCTGGATGAACTGCAGTCATGTGAAAAAATTAGAAGGAAATATTTATTTATTTTTTAAGAAATACGGACATGCCAATATCTGATCTCCCTTCGAGCAAAATCTATAAATGAAGGTGGCGTGAATGACAGGCTTTACAGAGGTACCTGCATTTCTTACCCACAGGGAGGGACTTTAGGGTCAGGACAGCGACCAAATCTTGTTTTCATAGATGAGAACGTTAATGTGCTTGCTCATCCTGAACATGCTGACGCTGAAATGTCCTATATTTTCTTGCAAATCCGACAGTATAGCTGTAGGTTCGGGCTAGCGGTTGTTCGTGTTGAACGTCATGAATATTTACAATGTTCTCCCAACTTACCGACAAAAACAAAATTGATTCCCCCTTCCTATCCCTCATATTTGCACATTTCCCCTACACGGAAAATGCTGAAAAGAAGGGACTCATCTTTCACCGCTCACTAAAATAAATCAACAAATAAAATGTTGCTATTCATACGTTTTCTTCACTAAAAATGAACAAGCAGGTTATTGGCAAATATCTGTAAGTAACAGGGAAGCTCATCATTTGGTTGTTTTTGTGAGTGATGTTCTTTGGTCTTCAGGTAAAAGAATTGAATGCGTAAACACGAGTCCTGTACAGGGGGCTAGAATGATTGAAGATGTCATCGATATCTAACCCACGTATCTCAATTCAGTGCCCTGCAGCTTTCTATTTTCAGTTGAAACACAATAAGGTTGTGTTTCAGCTGGAAACAATACCGCTGTATGTTGAGGGTATCCTTAATGGCACAATTACAGAGCAAATAAGATAGAAGAAAAGTGAGAGTGAAAGGAAGGCCAGCACATCAGCACAGTTAGAGCCATCGTTGTGGAACGTTATGGAAGTGAGTATTTTGGACATACAGGAAGAAAGGACATCAAGCCTTTCGAAGTTTTATTTTGAAATATTTTTATCTGATTTGGAGCTCTGACGTGTGGACGTTATTATTGTTTGGCATTTCATGCAACAAGACAAAGCACCAAGGCACATTCATTATATTCACCGCCTCGGCTAATTAGGGACTTATTATTCTAAAACTTCAGACAAAATAATCGTTTAACTTCGCGTGGTACATATCTAATGTTTTAGATGTTTTTCACGTTGGAGGTGGTGACAGAAGAGACCAACTCCAGCTTTAAAGCTGAATTACAGAAGCGCAAAGGGAAAAGAACTGAAAGAAAAAGACAGACAAAGCCAAATTTCAGTGGAAAGTACAGTGAATATCGATCAAAGTTTTTTTTAGACCATTGTTTTCCTTTTGTGTGGTTGAAGGACAGAATCTTGGATGATCCAATAATTAAAGAGTCCCAGACACCCACCGCTTCCATCAACTTAACTGATAATTAATTATCTTTCATCTCACCATCCTCTTTTGAGTTATAAAAGCTCTCTTTCAACATACTTGAACATTGCGTCAAACTAATTTCAAAATGTTTCAAAAGTCACAAAGGGGTTTCAATGATTTTTTTTCACTTCTTTCACACTCTCACCTTATGTCATCCCACTTTTAAAACAGTGACCAAACCTTTAAGTGTCTCAAACAGATGACATTCAGATCTTTTATAGATTTTGCAAAAGTGCATTCAAAAAACCTAACTACGCTCTTACTGCTTCAAACCAACTTGAAAAAGTTCACCTTAATGGGCATATTACACAGCGTAAATAAATAAAAGGAAGATATCAGGATGACGAGTGTTGTTTTGGCCAAAGCAGACACTCCTGGTCCTGTGTGTCAGCTTTGGGGTCAGGAGGAACAGGTAGTGGATGGAGCAGGAATATGACGGAGTGGAGGAGAGAGAAGAGAAGCAGAGCGAGCTCCCCCTATAAATCCTCCAGACCTCGTCGGCAACTCAATCCGATTTGTGTATTTCTGGATAAGGCCAATGGCCGTCTCTCTCCGACCGTCTGCCATCTTGACTTTTCCTCCACAGTTTAGCTCTTTTGCTCTTTAAGTCTCGATCGCTCCGCTAACTGGATTTCCTGTGGCGGTACGAGAGCAGAGAGCTTCAGAATGGCCCCTGATTTGATTTGTATCTGTGGGAGCGGAGCGAGTGATAACGCAGTCGTTTTCTAAGGGCTTAAAATACGTTTGAATCGATTCGGCCAATAGAGTGAGCACAGCCTGTCAGTGTGAGGCTTCAGCACACACAACCTCGATGATTTAATTCTCAGAGGTTTTTGTTCCGTTTCTTACTCGTGTACTTAGTTTGTCTAATATGACGAAAAGCATTCTGAACAAGCAAAACTATCAATCCAAACTAATCTCTGATTTATCTCTGTCAGTTGACTCTGTTCCATAACTAATATTTAAGAGATTTGGAGTTAGGCTGCAGTTTTACAGTTTTGGGTGCTGGCAACCACATATTATTTCTAATTTGGTATTGCTCACACACATTATTTTAGACAAAGGCTGAATTACTCTGTCGGACGGGGCGTACTTTAAGTTGCACAGGAATCATATCGGCCATATCAGAGTGTCAGATATGTCAAATTGCCTATTGCTCCACTAACCAGTGTTTTTAAATGGCCAACCTCGAACAAATGTTTGTCCGTTCAGCAGTCAGATTAACATTTGCCATCCAGCTTGTGGTACGGCTCAGAGGCCGGACTGATCATGCATTTTGCATCGTTATCTAACATGACTTCTTCTAAAGTAACGGCAAAAGTTCACATGCAAATTATGTTATTTACCAGATATTAATTTAGAAGCCAACTGTCAAATACAAAGGGGTGGAGCAGAAACAAAACTAAACAACAATGAGAATCATAAAGTATGTAAAAAAAACAAACACACATCCCCATTTAGACAAATATAAGAACACAGAGTCAAACATACCCGTGTAAATATCACAAACAGGTCCCCAAACCATACTTATATACTTTATAACCTAGCATATGAAGTACATAGTGTATACCTATGCTCTGTCACGTGTTTAGATTTATGTGTACACACAGTGTACTACTGTGTGAACGTTCATACATATATGTGTCCCACTGCCACAGTTGTATATATTTTCATCTTCTTTTCTTGCTCTGATTGCGTTGGCTTTAAAACCTCACTTTCCCTTACTTAAACATTTCTTGGAACTACACCAAACCAAGGCACATAAGTACTCAGATACCTGGCTACAAAATATAGATTCTGCGTCTGATTTTGTGTGATCTACTACATAAAACTCAAGTTTGACCTCGAAGACAAAGGACGTGGAGGAGGAGTCCAATTACAGATCTATCATCCTCTCTGTGTTTGAAGGCAGGATGACTCTAATGGGAGTGATTTTAAGAGTTTTGGGGCTTTGGGGCTCATTTTGCTCTTATTTCCGCCTGTGTAAATCTACCAAAATGTACCATTATATGAAATACACTTCATGGATCTTCTGCTGTGCAATAAAAGTGAGATAAAAGCAGAGTGACAGAGGAAATCGATATTCTGGGTTGTTGTTTTTTTTTTTTTCATCTGTGTGTGTGTGTGTGAGGCCAGCAGCAGGGAAAAGTGGTGGTGAAATGATGGTGAGAGCTGTAGGCGTGTTTGAGCTGAACATGCTTGACCGTATTGTTCTGACTTTTGGTCACATATGGACAAGGATGAAAGAGAGCGAGATGAAAGGAGGAAGAAGATTTCCTGCAAGGCCTGAAGAATCTGTGGAGCCCTTGACACCATTAGAATTGAATGTACTTATTCAGGATAATGTCGTGGTTTGAGTTGCTGCGTGGACGTGTTTTAGGTTATTCCAATGTAGGATCATCAAATTCAGTAGAAGGAAATGACATCCAGGATGTCTATGGTCACAGAAATCCACAAAAAAAACAATGATATATTTTTTTATAATGATCATAACATTGAAAAATCAAAGTGAGTCGAGAAAAGAAAGATATTTTATATATTGTATATTTATTTAGTAAATATTTTACATTTTATCCAGTGGTGCTCGGTCAATAAGGATGCAAATCAGACAAATAGATTGGATTGGACTGGATGTGCAGCTGTAAATTCAGGCTACGTAATCCCATCCCAGAGGTTTGTAGCTAATATACAGATCTATTCACACACAAAAAAAGAGAATAAGTACAACTTTTTTTTTAGAGCCAAGTTCTGTTTGAGGTTTCTTCCCTTTAAATGGGGGAGTTTTTCCTTGTGCTTGCTCATGGGGGAATGTTGGGTCTCTACAAATTCAAGAGAATGATCTTGATCTGCTCTACATGTAAAGTGCAGTCAGATAACCTTTGTTGTGATTTAGCACTGTATAAATAAAATTGAATTGAATTGAAATTAAAGAACTTTGAGTGTTGTCATTCTACTTTTAAATATATCTATTTTCAAATTACACAAACTCGCTGCTCAGTGGAAATCACTGTATTGCCCGTGTTTTCATCGTTCATGCTGAGTTGTGTTGCCTTCATTAATAAAAATAAAACTTGAATCTGTGCATTTTTTTGTTTCCTCGAGTGAAGTCAGTTGCTGACGCTTCACTTTCTCTCGTTTGTCCGTAAATGATAAAAGTTTATCCAGCCCTCCGTAGGATGGGAAGTGAAGAGCGGCAGGTCAGCATGATCTCTGAGGAGATCACTGTGTTTTTCAGCCTCTTCTCTTGTCAGCCGGCAAAAAAACACAATGCCTTTCAGCCTGAGGAAGAGGAGGATGAGTTCAGATCATCGGCTCCATCCAGAGCCAAGAACAAACCATGACAAGAAAGAGGAGAGGCACAAAAAATGAACAAAAATTACATTTACACTCAGACATGTTTCTGAATGACTTTATTGATGTTTATTATTATTATCGTTATTGTCATTCTGAATAAGATTAAGAATAATTTAATAACATAGAAATTCAGTGCCAGTGTAGGAAAATAACTTGAAAACAGTACTTGAGAACTGGTTTAAGAAAAGTGTTACAAGTCCAGAGTCCAGTGTTCCAGAGTTTTGATCCAGAGGGGTGGAAGAGTGATGTCATAGTTCAGCTAAGAATGTGGTGGGATGAAATCCTGGTGCAACGCGAGCTGGAGCTGGAGTTGGATCGCTGCAGGTCAGGACACTGTCCCAGATGGAAGCAACAAAAAAAGAGCGACAAAACCTAAACAACTTGAGGCCCCAGCACTCACAACCGTGAGGGCGACCAGAGAAAGAATAAGGAGAAAGTGTGCGTAGAGGAGGCAAATGATTAAATATGAAAACATTGTCGGCCTGCTGTGCCCCATCCACACTTCACTGCTGCTGAGTGACCCTGGGCGAGCTGTAGCTTACGACACAAGGAGAGTGTTTACATCCTGTATGAATGAGCTGTTACGCACTATCAAAGTGCTTGTTTTAAAGTGCAATGAGAATAAGTAGGGTTGTTCACAGAAAAGGAGCGCGGTAGCAGAAGGCTCTCCTACCCGGGGGGTTCCACTTTGGCATAATTAGCCAGCCTGCCTGAGATTATAGGGGGCGTAAAGTGGGGGTGGGCGTATCGATGCTGAAGATATCGATACTGCAACACTACGTCTGGTGTTTTGAAAATCAATTCTAGCCTCAAAAGGATCGATACCTGTCAATCTAATCAATCATCGCTCCTCATGCATAAACTTAACCAATCAGAGGAAGAGTGGGGCGGGTCATCCGGGAACTGTAGTGGGGAACGATAGTTTGAGCTTTTATTTCATTATTTGCACTGAGCTTATTGATCTCAATATATAGGTGTGCACTTACAGAACAAGAGTAAGGAAAGGGAAAAATGTAAACATTTCATTGTTTTTTAACCAAAACATCAAAATAAAGGAAAGTAGAACTGAGGCTTTATGACATTAATTTTCTCTAGAAGATTTGTGTGCTCCGTGTTAATTCAAAAAAGCCATTTATAAATAATAAATGAAAAAAAATCATTTAAATCTCATGAAAATATTTGCAGATTGAGCCTACTGATGCGTTCACCAAATCATCACACAATAATCTCTCCTTTATGTACATAAGGTGCTTCTAAAAGAAAAAGTTTTGGTATCGGTACTGGTATTAGGATACTGTCCCTGTATTTACTTGGTATCGGATCAAAACCAAATTTTTCAGTATCGCACATCCCTAGTGTGATTATGGAATTATAAAGTTAGGCCACGCAGCAGTTTGTATGTAAGAGTTCAACCTGAAAATGTTTCATTAAGTGCTCCACAGTGCCGTTCTTCCCGTGATCCATTCAGATGATTTCTGTCTTATTTCAGTCCTCTGTGCTCTACCGCCTCACTGGGTCAAGTAGTCCGCCTTAAATGATGTGAACTCATTCTTGTTACTGCTCATGTATTTGTGTGTATTGTGTATTGTGTCCACCCTGTGATATTGTCCTGGTGCTCCTCGCACTGAGATTTTTTAATAACTTCACCATCTATGATCTTTGCTCTAATCTAACTCTCTGTTCCTCTGCTGGTCTCGTAGCCTTACATCCCCAGGAGCATTACGTTAGCAGGATGTTCAGACTTGACGTAATGACTGCCGTAATGATGGATAATATCCGTTTTATCTGAGAGGGTTATGTGAGCTGTTAGCATCGCCAATGCCTGCACAAACAGATACAAGTTGAAAGCCAGTACAGCAAACAAAGAATCAAAGAGGAACAAATGTCTATCGCGCTCTCTCTCTCACACACACACACACACAGGCACATACAATCATGCACACACACACACACACACACACACACACACACACACACACACACACATAGAGAGTGAGA
>OMNV01029126.1:7827-28280 GCA_900303265.1 Brotula barbata | reverse complement strand
AGTGCAGGAAGCTATTCTGTATATATATATATATATATATATATATATATTGTATCATGTTATATTGTATTATACTGTGTTATATTATGTTATACTATATACTCCTTACTACATTTTATCATTATTTTCGTTATCGTTGTTAGTGTTATGTTATTATTAGTATCAGATACTGGATGACTTGAATTTCCTTCGGTATGCGTTAATATCATCAACAAGTGACTTGACCTCTCTGCGTCAGTTTCATTTTCCATGCAATTATGGGAGTGGTTGTTCACCAACCTGCACTAAAAGACAAAACTAAGGATTATCTCTGCAAGAAGGGCTTTGTTCTTCTTCTTGTTGATCTGTAAACACGTCCCTATTAGGAAGCTCATACCCATGTTGTTGTCACATCAATTCCAGTCACGGTGTGAGTTCATTGTTGCAAATGATTGCAGTCCTGTGGCTGTGTTAAGAGAAATGTGTTTATTCTCCTCGTCTGTTTTTATTTTCACTCCTTTTATGCCTGTTTCAGAGATTTCAGCTCCATGGCCAGCGTTTGTTTGATTTCTTGCTTTTTGGCCCCAAGGCCCCTCACACAGTTATCATATGATATTTGTTACTAAGTTGTTTCAGACAGCAACATATATCTTAAGGCCGCTTTCACACCTGTAGTTCGTTTGCTCTGGTCTGAATCAGTTGATTGTTTTAGTTTCTAATCATACTGATAAAGATGTGAGAAAACCAAAAAAAAAATGCTACAAATGTGAAAGCATTCACTCCACTTATTGATCAGATGGCCAATAGTAAATATGGAAGTAGATCCTGTCTTCAGGGCGTACCAGTATTTCAATGAGAAAAAAATATGGAGCGGGTTAACATTTAGCAACCTGGTTATCCGTGAAAGATATTTAAGCCATCAGAATGCCAAATATACCGTGACAAAACGTCTTGCAAATTCTGTACTACTACACGGCTTCAGTAGATTAAGCAGAATAAGGGAATAAGAAAGCACAACAACATAACTGGGACTGTTCAGGCTCACGGTTATGGAGTACAGCTGGTAGCTGGGTCGGGTCGAGGTTGGATCACTTTCCCACAAATGAACCACTCCAGACTCCCTTTAGGGTGTCAGTGCAATTGCTGTGTTCAAATCTGTCCAAGGGGGGGGAAACAAAAAAGTCATTTCCAAATATACTTTACAGCTACAAGTGTGGAGTTTTTTTGTTAAACACAGTTTTTGTCAGAAATGGTTACAAATAATGGAAATCATTTCACCATTTTCAATGCCTTAAGTGTATGTCACACCACCTATAGGAAACGTAGGACATCACAAAATGTGACGGTCCTCTACTCATGGCTTTTAGCTCCCATCTTTAAATGGTAAAGTTTGGCTTCAGGTTGAGAATAAAGATGAAAACAACAAACAAAACCCACTGCGGGAGCCTATGTTGATCTCTAAAATAAAACCATACCTGAACTCCAAACCCAATGAATGGGAGTTGAAAAGAAAAAAACAAACAAACAAACAAGCACATTCCATTATTTCCTGTCATCAGAATCCCAAACAGGACAAACACACACACATACACTCATCCTTGAGGGTTTTCCTGATTTTCTCTCCGTTATTCTTCCACACAGTATAAATCACCTCAAGGATTTACACATACTGCCGCACACCCACCGCACTTACATGACCTCCATCACGTTTACATACTGTACATACATGCTGCTGTGCACATTCTACACACTGCTCCAAGGTTCCACTCAAGAACAGATTTATTTTTATTTGTTAGCGCAACCATGTCTTGTCCAAGCTCATCACTGTGTGTGTCTCTCTTTTTCGCTGTGATTCAGTCTCATTGTTGCACTCACAGTGTACACAGCTCACATTGGAGCAATAAAGGTATGTAAAAAGGGGTCATCTTCCCCTTACGCACAAACACAAATATTAACTCACAGTTTATGGACAGTTTCCACACTACAGACTGATAGTAAGAAAGACTGCATGTTGTAAATAATAAATATTTAAGTCCCACTTCGTGACCATTGTCTATTTGCGTTGTGTACTTTCAAACCTTGCTCTACGTGGGATGTAATAAATGACTCCATCGCGTACAAATTTTTTTGAAGCTACTGGCATACTGGCACTGGCTTGCTCGACTTGCTCTCCGAGGGCTCTCTCTCTCTCTCTCTCTCTCGCAATTGAAGCTGCCTCACCCCTCAGTTCAGGTTGCATTTAAAACCTGGCACCCAGTGTGAACAGATTGAAGAGCCCTACACTCCATGATCTCTGACCAGGAGAAGTATCAGCGTGTCTTTGCTCTCATTGGCTGTTTCTTCATTTGTCAGTCACATGGCTCACACCACACATTCTAGAGTCGCCCACATTTCCAGATATTAAACACAGCTGATATTTCCCTACTCTGAATTGTGTTGTTTACAGATGTGGATCCTTGCTCACAGAGCCCGGATGTTTCTCACATTTCCACACACACAGATTTTCCTAGTGAGTGGAAACGTGGATCAAAATCATTTTATGTGAATGAGGTTGTGTAAATGTCTTGGTGCTGACTCGTTAAAAATGTAACAAGGTGTTATCAGTGTGGAGGGCTTCAACTGGTCAACTGTTTGGTATCTCTCAGCTCTTGGCACAGAGATTACCGGGCAGTGGGAGATGCACATTCCCCTGACAGGAATTCTTTCTTTCCCAAGCTTGATGTCTTCTTGTGTAGAAGGTTTTCTTTCTTTTTTAGACCGTGGAGTCCAGACTTCATCCACAGTTTTCTCTCTTTTCCTGTCGTTTTCTGATGTCTTTTTAAGTTTGTTTATCCAAATTTGGGTATGCCGAGCTAGTGTAGCCTTTGTGACATTACCTTATACCTCACTAAAAGTCCACCATGTTGTCATGGTGACAATGGATTGCCTGCATCATTCCTCCAGCATTGTCAGGTCACATATCATTCATGAAAAATTCTATACCAATGACCGTGCACACAAAAAAATAATTAAAAAAATAGTCCAATCATTTTGACAAGAAAATTGTCAACTGTTAAATTTAAATATTTATAAACTACAAAAGTCAAGGACTGCCAGTTTAACAAGAAAACAACAAATCCCATAAGACAATCACAAACAGGTACCATCGTTCACTCTGTGCTCTACAGACGGGGTAGGAGCTTCTCATCCATCAGCTGAGAGCTGACGGATTCATTTCTGGATAGCTGGACAGCTGTGTTTACTAAAATAAACCTGATGTCATTCATGTGGTTACCAGGCAATGGGAGATACAAAGCTAATCACCCTGACAGGAAGAGACAGTACTGAGACAGAGGAACAAGGAGTCTGAGAGACAGAGGAGGTGTGAGGTAGATTGAGGTGTTGGTTTCCATTTCTCTTTTAAAAGATTATTCTTTTGACAGCTCTGCATTATTCTGATGGACACAGACAGACAGGAAGGACAGGGCAGAGAGATGAGATGATATTCAGAAAAGGGCACAGGCCAGAGTCGGACCTGCACCGCTACGGTATGCAGCATGCACTCACCCAGCTGAGCCACCAGGGTGCCCCTGGTTTCCAGGTCTTGATAGGATGACCAAGGGTTCATGTTTTCTGGTGAGGGTCCACGTGATGGCCTGCCTCCAAAAATGTCTAGGTTTTTTAAAAGTTTACATTTGAAAAATCCTGCAAAATTAAACAAAATCATACCTTGCTGAAAGAGCGAGCTACAGAGCTAAAGCTTGAGTTTTGTGTGTCTCGGTCATCAGATGGATGTCTCATCATGATGTCACCTCACTTCCTCTACAAACTACTACCTGGAGTGACTCCACCAAAGCAAATACAAAAATTTGGATGTAGCACGCAATGCTCGGTCAAGTTTTTGTCGCATGATTGTACTGTACTTTAGTTCCTCCAAAATGTTTATCAGTGAAGCCAAAGTCTGTTATAATCTGACTGGATAAAACTGAGAACCTACAAGTAAGAGAGACATCTTCATATCTCACAGAGATCCCTGTCGTTCTTCCAGAGAAATCAGGACATTAAGCCCTGAGTGGAAAGTTAACCCTTGTTGGGTAGCATCATTTTGAAGTATTTACAGACAGATCTTTATATGTTGACAATTTCACGCCATAGTTACCATCATCATGCCCAAACAAACAGGAAAGTAAATCAAGACCATGTATATTTCCAGTAACACAACATTCAGAAACTTAGTTAGTTTCATAGGATTAAAGATGTCACGAACTTTCATCGGGCCAACGCTGCTGTTGATCTCCAATAACAAATGAAAGACTTGGAAAACAAACCTCATTAAGAACACCATGCATGGTTCGGCAATCCAAATTTTGAACCTTTCCAAGGATTTCCAGCTCAAATTCAGGCAGTGATCAGGACCAGGAGGACACCGCAGAGGTACAACAAGGACGGACCAAAACTCACAAAACAAGCAAAGTTGCACACAACAGTCAGGAAGAAAGAGAAACAATTGCAACAAACAGACAAAATCAACGGAGACAAACTCACGACAGAGGAAAACGAGGGCTTTAAACACACAGGAACAGGTGAAATGAATGAGGTGTTTCAGGTAAAGAGGAGGGGCCAAACTCAAAGGAAAAAAAATGAAAACAAGCGCACATGGCAGTGAGACGGAGGAGTGTGTGAGCAAAACCAAACACAGGATAAGATAAAAAAAAGCACGATTCTGTGGCAATATTGACAGATGGATTGCAGCTTGGTCCCTCGCATACTGAAAGGTTTCCTGTCACGGTTGCCACGGTCTCTTTGTGTTATCAGACTATGAGCACATTAGTTCATCACAGTGCTTCATTTAGCACAGATGAAGTACAAAACACCAATATTACCCAGGGACAATGTGTTTTCCATCGTGTCTGTCTGTTAGCAGGATATGATTAAAGAAATTAATATTAAAAATAATTTTAAAAAATAACTGACAGATTACAGGGAACTTGGTGTGCAGGTTGTTTCATGATCCAGGGAAGAAACCATCAAAATATCAAAATATTTCACGATATCATCTCTAATGAGATATTCATCACAAATGTGTTCGTGAGTTCATTCATGTGGAACAACTCTATGGAAAAAAAGACCACGTGACCTACGAAGCTACCTGAGTGCCGCAACAGTGTGGCTGAGCTTACATTCACTGGTTTTCATTTCCTTGATTGTTTGTTGTTTCCATACATGATGGCAGGAACAACATCATCAGCGTAAATATATGTCTGTAAATACATCTCTGCAGCAGCTTGCTCATCTCAAATTGTTTCTATCGTATCTCCTTCTATATTTTTGGTTCAAGTATCTCTAAATGTTGATGTAGAATGTCTGGGCTAAGCCAGATAAAAGTTGTATCTTTATTTTTGATATTCTTAACAGTTTTGCTATAATTGACATCCAAAATCTTATGAATTATGTTATTATCATCATGAACTGCTGATTATGTGACTTCACTGCTTATGCTAAAAATGAAACATCAATCAATATGATGGTGGCTATAACCTGTCAAATTCAATTGTCAGTCATTATTGAATGCTCAGCTGTAAATGTCGTTCCTTTTCGTTTCATTCAATCTCTTCACTTTAGTCATTGGGGGCTCTTGATTCAGACTGAACCGTGAACCCATCAGCCTGCCTGCCTCAGACGATCCATCTTCGTTCTTGATTTCTAAATTCAGATTATTTTCCTCTGAGCTGGAACTTTTCACCACACAGAGGTTGAGAGGACTGGATTAGCCTGAAGCGTCAGGCAGCCTGCCTGTCTCAGCCCGATGAACTTCCCAGGCCTGTCTGATTCCTCACATTTTCTCATATTCTTCATTTTTCATTTTCCGCCTCAACTGACAGACTGATGCGGCGTGGGATTGATGCTTCGACTGACTAAGAGCTGAATATTTTACTCTCGCTTCTGATTTTTGGTCAGTACAAACAAACTCCTTCAACAGTTTCATCCTGCTGAGGACACTTTACTTCCTGTCGAGTTCGTAAATTGACTGCAAAACTACAACACTAATTAAATCCGCACCGGCAGCATTCACACATTGTGACATGCGAAGTGTGAACCAACAACAATTACAGCCCACAGGCATTTTAATTCAGTAGGTGTGTGAAAAAAAATAGTAAACTAAATAGGAATTTATGCAAAAACTTCAATCCACAGCCCCTAAGAGACAGAAGAAAGTGATGACCCTATTAGAAAAGGTTGAATTGTTGGATTTGGTACGCCGTATAAAAATAGATACCTTGGTACAACTTTTTATGAGTTGAAATCAAACTTGTTTTTTGCTTTAGGTGGTTGTTATTCCACATCCTTGACATCACCTCACTCTAACACTTACATTTCTCATGGAACGATGGGAGCGTTTGTTCGCCAACCTGCTGTTATTTCTCCATATTAGCATTACAGGCCAGTTGTGAGAGGGGAAAAAAACATATCAATTCATTATCACGAATGAGGGTGAGCAGGAGGAGTATTAAAATAGATTACCTTTGGAAAATGATTAATTGTGTCAACGTGTCCTGTGATGGGCTGTCTACTTATCAATAAACTCTATTTTTTTGTTATTTTCAGTCTAAGAATCCAAAATAGGACATTTTCACCCTGAAGGTTGAGTCATCCTTTCAAGCTCTCTGCTTCCTTTAATCTCAGCCAAAGTGGATTAAACCAAGCTTCTCAGTTTGAGTCCTGATTCATAGAATCAGGACTAAAGCTCCTACATCCTTCATCCTTCTCATCCTCATCGTCCTCCTCCTCACCAACTGGACATTCACAATTTCATCCATATACAATATATATACTCATACAGTATATATATATATATACTTTATGTATATGCATTACAGTATTACAGGTGGTCCCTGAAAATGAAATTTCTAGGCCTGAGACAGAAAATGACATGAAACTGTGTCCACCAAAGTGTTTGGGGCTCCAAACAACCCATAAGGAAGCACAGAAAATTGGTACAAACGTTGTGTGTTTGAGAGAGCTGTGGCTTGATTCCCGTAAGGGTCACCGTTCTGATGGGATTGTTGCTCGGCTGTGGCCACAGATGAACACACACACATACACACGGGGCTGTGGACCGACCAACTTTAATCCTTACAAACATAAATCCACTTTGTACCGAATGCTGTTGATTCTGTTCAAATTGTAGGCCACATCTACAGCTCTCCAGCATGTCACCCACTGCCTGTCTGTCTGTCTGTCTGTCTGTCTCCATGGGTCACAGCCCCAATCTCACTGCAACACAGGATAAACAGGTTAGATCAGGTTACAGGTTACAGCTCCGCAGAGCCTGTGAGCGTGTGCGTGTGTGCGTGTGTGTGTGTGTGTGTGTGTGTGTGTGTGTGTGTGTGTACAGAGCAGTAGCCCCTCCCACGGTGAAACTCAGCAAGACCCTAAATGACAGCTAAACACAGTAAAAAGTGTCACACTGCAATGAAATGAAGCGAGAGTATATGACTGAGGTAAATAAGATAAATAACAATAATCAACAGAGCAGAGGAGAGACAGTGAACCAGGTGAAGGACTCCAGTTGATGACAATTACACTTGTAAATGAAATAAAACTTTCACAAGTAAGAAGCCAATAAGTTTATTCTTTTAACTTATTTGTATGCATCTATATATATATAATCTTATATATGTGTGTAAACAGTATATGTTTTATTTATATTTTTCCTTTGTCTTGCTCAGTTTATTCTTTCTGTTACTTTGACATAATGGATTCCAGACTTGGCAGTGATGCAAACGACCCCCGAGCAGATGTTTACATCCCGAGCAGATGTTTACATCCCGCTATCAAGCGCACAATCACCAGAGCTAAAGTGCAAGCGTTTAAGCTCGGATACAGAAGTACTTTGATACAAGTACTTTGGTACTTGGATATATTCAGGACACAAACAAAACAATGCCAGATTCCCACAGCTCCACTATCTGGCAATAAAGTATCTATTCCAGCCTTCTCTGGAGCGTGTCATTAGCAAAGGTGACCTCATAAAGACGGTGACCTCACAAAACACTCACAGCACTTTTGTTTCTCAAAAGCAATATGGCCATATTAATATTTAAATGTAGTCCTTTGCAGGTTTCACTTCTAGGTACCGGTTGCTTGGTTCCTCTAGGGCAAATATTTCCTCTGTGACTGAAATTTAATAACATTAAAGTCTTTCACTGCCTGCCTCGCAACATTTTAGTCTCAGGACTGAGCAACTTTTACGTTCTCAGGTCATCAGAGGCAGAAAATGTGAAGCTAACTAACGACACTGTCTTTATTTTAGATAAGCTGTGTTTCAGCTGTTCTTCATCATTCATTCTCAACAGTTTAGTACACAGTGGGCGTTGTTTCCCCTTATTTATTTTTATGCACATTGCACCTGGTTATTTCCAGTGAGTTATGGATATTTGAAGTGAAAGTAAGAAAAAAAATGATCAGAAGCAGCACAGGTGTGTTTTTGTGACATATTGTATATACAGGATTATTGACACAGCTTACATATAGTTTAGAATTCAGATTCACGGCCACTTTTACTTTCTGCTCTCAAACTTGATTGCTTCTAGACTTTGCCTCGGACTCAACTAATGTGGACAGGGACCCAATCATTATGTCTATTATATTTATCTATTTATAGAATGTTCCTCCCGAGCTGATTGCAGCTCATTGTGATCATTAGGAACCAGTGATTAAATACTCTTTACTTCACAGTTTTTTCTTCTTGTCTTTGCTCTTTACTCGTACAATCATTGAGCTGTTGCTGGCTCTCCTCTTTGTCTTTCACCAATGTGTTCATCCACACTGTTTTCTTTTAATGATGGGATAGTTCATGAAGTTTGGAACCCTTTTTTTCCCTTTTAATATAGAAATCCACATATATGCACATTTTTTTGAACGTTCTAAAGATTCTGTGTTTTAAATTTAGGTTTTCTAATGTGTGCCAGTTTTATAGCTTTTGTTTTGTTTCTGGTTTTCAACTACAGAACCTCCCGTGAGGATGTGTCGAAGAACTTCACAGAATGTCATTTATATTTTTATTCTGGGTGACTTCAGGGCACAGTATTGACCGGATGAGTGTAACGTGAATCTTAATCAAGATGTGAGCATCACCGCACTCTCCATTAACATTTAACATTCAGCCTTCACCACCAGAAGTAAGATGTTTGAGGTATTTTCTTCCATTAGCAGAGAGAGACCGCTGCTCTTTTTTCCTCTCACTTTCTCACCTAATGGATGAAATTAAATCCAGACCTACAATCAGGGAGAGAAAGTGATGAATTTGACTCCGGCAGCAAAACATTATGAGGAGACAAAGGAAGGAGCAGAGAGGCTAACGTGGGAGGAGCAGCTGATCTGCTGATAGCTGGATAATTTATCAGGTACACAATGCAAGCAGCAGACACGGCGTTAACCCTCTGCATGCTGACCACAGTAAAGTATCAAAATAATGATACTAATTCACATTGAGGTACCTTCAGCAGCTTCCGGTCGACTTGGATTTGATGCTACAAGCTTGTCATACTTGGATTTGTCTCCGCGTTTCTTCCATTCTTCTCTGGAGATCCACTGGCCTTGGACTGGCAGGACGCATGTTTACAATTTCCTCACTTTCTAAGAGAGGAAACTGGAATGCAGTAGATAGTCACCACTTTAGTACACAGACAGAAAATTGCACAAAATGACAATTTCTTTCTCTTTCTTGTGAATAGCTGAAAAGCTACAGGCAAAATTATGGTCATTTTACATCTTTATCTTCCTCCATCCAGCTGATTTTTCTCCACTTCACTTTCACCGTCTGCTTATTATTTTCCTTCATTGACAGAGTGAATGTCATCCTCTTCTTTTTGTCGCGTAAACCTCTGTTCGCAGTGTTCGAGGTAAAAAAAACTGAGGAAAAGTGCCGATAATAAGCCAAGTGTCTGTGAGATCTCTTCACCTTTTAGTCCTCAGCAGGAACTCAACTGCACACACACGCACAAGGACACACTTTTAAAACCCATAAAACATCAGCACTTAGTCTGGAAGTGTGTGTGTGTGTGTGTGTGTTTGTGAAAAAGCCATAAATCACAGAGTGGCAACAGATGATCTTATAATCTGATGTAATCTGATGTTAACTGATCTGTCGCCACTCTTTTGTGACTTATGGCTTCTTCATAGACACACGGGCGCACACACTCAAAAAAAATGCACGGCCTAGGTTCAGATATGATGTTGCACATCCTCACATAGCTGCTACGCAACCGATAACTACTCACCTTTAGTGCAATTTTAATTTAGAAATTGAAAAATGTGCATGGGAAACTGTCAAGTATCTCAAAGTCGATGTCGCTCATAAACCTATAATGTAAACTGACTTTGTGACTCTGGGCCATATTCACTAATGATTTGCTGAGTATTTAGTCACAAATGAGCAAAATGTCTCATCTCCGTATTTCCTCAGGTGCTGCACTGCAGGTTTTGTGCTAAATGACAGAAAACCTTTGCTCCGGATGTATGAGATTCATGTAAATGTGGGAGGAAGTGATTTAACACTGCTGAGGGAATGGAAACTGAGGCTGAGAGAAGCAGGAGGAAACGTTACCTGATTGAAAACTGTCATATTCTGGTCTTGTCCTTGTCCTCTTTTAAGGACAACGCAACCCCCGGTGGACAATCCTGGAATAGCAGTGCATTTCATCGCAATGATGTCTGTAATTTTCACACTATTCATAATCATCGAGCGAGCTGGATCGGACCCTTTCGCAGGCCGGTTCTGGCCCACGGTTCGTATGTTGGACAACCCTGCCCTATACCTTTTCCCTATTTTCCCACTTTATGCAGAAGTTTCCCAGCTGGATTGTTGTGGTTTCGTGCTCTGTGGATCTTGGTCTTGTGTTTTTGTGGACTTTGGACCTCTTGATTTTCTTTTGTAAACTTGTAAAATGTAAACTTTCCCATTTTTCTGTCGCATCATCACAATAATATTCTCTCGAAACATTCCTGTTTCACTTCCTAACCTCCTTAGTAAGCTGCATTCTTCAGCCCAGCAGGAGTTCCTCCAGTTCTAGGCTAATTGGAGCTGTTGGAAAATGTGACCTAGAATGATGCTCCGGCAACTCCTCGTTAACTTCTGACAGAATGCAGAATCACACAGGCATAAGAGTGAAAACCAGGACACAGAATCACACGCAAAATAATACAAAACATTATTTATGAGTTTTATATTTCCACAAGAAAGTTTGGACTCTGTGTCACACAATGACGCAGAAATACAGACGCAGACTCACACACACACATATAGACACCTATTGCCAGAGACACACAACATATAGACACATCTACACACAGACATTCACTTACACACAAACAGAGATAGACACATATAAATGCACACATTTAATAAATATAATAAAAATATACACACATCACGGAGGAAGTAGCTGTTTCCCATCATTCATTGCTGCTGTCAGACTATCAGGATCTTCACAGTTTAGGAGACAGAAAAGTTTCATAAAAATCCTCTACAGTGACTTTAACTCTCTTTGCGTCTATATGTTTCACGTTTTACTGAGCTTTCTTTCATTTATGCCACAGAATTGGACAGCAAACATGAAAAAATTATTTTACGTAGAAGACGCTTCTCTGTCCTGTCGAGTTTTGTTTTTACAACCGTCATCTCCTGCCATGCTTTTATCTTGCACTGTTATTTAAAATTAATTTATTACTAACTAGAAGCATCTGCTGGGGAAAACAGTCCCGGTGCCTTTACTCTGTGTTTACCTAGCACCTGCATTGCCATGTAAGCAATGATAGAGCTGTGTTTTGTTTATCGGCTGTTGAAATTTCAAAAGTGAAAATTTTCTTCCTCCAAATTTTCCACAACTCACAATGCAAAATGTAAAGAGAAAACGTCTGAAAGCAACATACAATTGCGTGAATACCTGGAACACCAGCAGTCAGTTTTAGTCTCACATCGCAATGAAACAGGAAGATTCTCATTTTCATCTCAGCCTGGTACTCACATCGCCCCGTACGACTGCACGTTTACATATGTCAACAAACACTGAATCTTTAATGACCGTCATGCCTTTTTCCATGGTCGCTGCAGCGTTGTCTGATGTTAGTCTGTGCGGTGGATGGATCCACCCCAGTTTCACAGTCCGAGCTCCGATTTCAACAGCTGGGAAGTAGCACATTTACAAGTTGGAGGTCGGAGCCAAGCTCATTACCGGTGACCCCTGTCACCCTCCTGCACAGAGCTTTCCAGTTAATGGCATCAGGTCGTCTCTGTTAGGTCCCTATGGCCAAAAAAATGAATACTTGACAGGAACTCTTTAATGACCACTGCTATAAGAACTTTAAATGAATGCACAATGAGCCTGGTGACATATGCACTATGCCACTTTGCATGCTGTATTTTATTCTGTGTTGAGTCTCATTGAGCCATGTGGACTGTATATTTTATACTGTGATAGTTAGAGGTACTGTATACTGACGTTATTGAAAAGTTTCATTGTTAACTGCTTTTCCTCATGTGAGATATGGTGGCCATATGTCTTTAAAGACGTGGAGTGTTGGCTGGGCTGGCTATCCAAGGGTATTAATGACACTTTGAGGACCAGAAAACCTTTTAGTTTTATTTTCAAGAACTGTTATTGGCAAAAAAACAAATATCCACCACTGCGTTTTACTGAACTCAGTCTAACAATCAGCGTCTAAAGAAATCGATAACATTCGGCGACGATTGTTCATTCTGCATTGTTTGTGCGGCATAATCCGAGTGACTCCTCAAAACTGTGGAGACAAAAAATTTCCTTTGATTTGTCTCTTTGTTTGTTGAATTGTGATCATTGTCAGCGAAGTTGTAGTGTCTTTAATCATCCCTGTCCAGATGCAGCTCAGTAAGACATCCATATGTCTGTTTATACAGATTACAAACATGATGCATGGAACTGTTTGTGGCTTGATTTTTAATTTGATTTTTAGCTGAAATGTTTATAGATTCCACTGATTAATATAACACCTGCTGATGACCCAGTTGATAACAGGAGGTCACTCAACCTGACGGGCGCACATTTTCAATCAAGAAAGGAACTGAAACTGCCGAGGCCAAACATCTCAGACTAAACATGAAAAACCTGCTTTTCTTTGTACCTTTGATTTGCCACTTGTAAATTTATGTGTGAACCAAAACCAGATGTAGGAGCAGAAGGGGAATTGGTTTATTTTAGCCACTGGTGTGTTGAGTGTCGGGCTCATTGGGTGATTGGTGGCGGCGCTATATAGGGTAGGAACCCTTCTTTGTTGGCAGGTGTTCCACCCGGAAGGATGAACAGTTTTTGACCGCTAAAGCAGCTAGGCGCTTGCTACACGGTGGATGTTTCAGTTTGGGAAACATGATAAAGTTGATGGACACCGACGAGTTTGTAAAGGAAAACAATGGAAAATAAATGGACGAAGTGTTCAACTGACAAGTGGGACTCGAACTTCAATTCATCATACCAGGTGACAATTAGCGCGTCAATTATACTATTCCGGTGCAGCACTTCAGGGGCTTCAAGCGTTGGCTTGGCCTCGACACCAGACTTGTATATATATACATATATTTCCATTTCCAAATGTCACTTTTAGTTTTTAGGTTTTAATATTCCTCACCTTTCCTTCGGCGAGTCCTTCTGCGATTCCTTCTGGGAATTTAAATTCACCGAGCCAACGTGCGGCCAACTCGTTCCTCCACCGGCCCCAATGCCAACTGGAAAACAGAGAGAGCGAGCCTGGGTCAGACCGGCCACACGCTCGGCTGCTGCCAAGAGAGTCAGAGAGAAGAGGGGAGCCAAAATAAAGGGTGAGGCTCAATCTGACTCGGTGACCGTGAACCTTCCCCAGAGTCACCACAATGATATCTCTATCTTTATTCATTTCAGACAAGTTATCTTCAGGAAAATTTTAAGGTCCCTGTCAGCTGCAAATCAGAGTAGGACGCCGAGCCGATTGCTGAAAGTTAAGTTAGTTACAGCAGAGAGACAGACACAAAGGACAGGACAGAGAGAGGGGCAGCAAAGGGCACTGCGGTATGTGGCACGGTGGCACGGTGTCACAAGGGGAAGCAAGGAAGATGATTGAGGTGTACACATGTACAAGGTCAGAATCAGGATTATTGGCCTAGTGTGTTCACGCACACAAGGAATTAAACTCTGATTATCAGTGTCTCTTTTTGTGCTTTTCTTATATCTATCCACAACATTTAAATACAAAGGACAAGACAGATACAGAATCAAATATGAACACTATTTACAGTGGTACCAGGACTTACGATGGTATTTACATAATTATTATTGCAGGTATTGTATGTATTAATGTAGGAGGGAGTAAACTATAAATATACACAGTGAGAGTGATGGCCTGTTTCTATGTCCTCATGTCTATCCTCTGCCTGGCCTTAAGTTCCCACTTCAAGTCCTGGGAAATTGTAATCCCCAGGTACTTAAAGGCCTCCAGTGTATGCTGAGGTGGGACAGGGAGGTCGGGCTGCCTCTGAAGTCCACCGTCATCTCCGCTGTCTTCAACGCGTTCAGCTTCAGGTCGTTGCGGCTGCACGAGGATACCAGCTGATCACCAATCAGACCAATGACGGCTGTGGTGTCTGCAAACGTCACGGTGGGGTCCCCTGAGGTGCAGCCACAAACCAAGACTGAACACAGCAAGACTTTTTAGTCACTAACGTGTCCCTACAGACAATCTTACTCATCTTACTTACTTATCTTAGCTGACTCACTGTTAGTTGGTTTGGTGCAGATGTGATGAATTCTCAACAGCAGACTGAGTTAAAAAATTCAGCAGTGAGAAGGGTTTCCAGCCTGTGGTCCATGGCCCCCTGCTGTCCCCTTGGTCACAGCACCAAAAAGCTCTAATTAATAAATGATTGAATAAAGCACATTTGTCCTGTGTGGGTGGATGATGGGAAGGATAGAGCTGTGAGTGTGTGTGTGTGTGTGTGAGCTGCTCTGCGTCAGACAGCAGAGGAAACAAACTCATTATGATGGAAATGATAAAAGTAATCACATTTATTTATTTTCTAATAATTTTTCACATCTGTTTCCTGCTGCCGGCTGCTTCTGGACATCTTCAATAACAACCTGACAACATTAAGCGCTGCTGAAAGTCATGTGACCATAACATCAACCAATGACACGTTGACACGCTTGCCTACGTGCACCTTTAAGGTAGGATAGGTAATGTTGGAGAAAACAGGGCGTAGGATTTTGGAAGTAAACAACCCATAAAACCCCACGGACTCCCTTCAGGAAAGGAACGCCCCAAAACACAGGCACACGCACAATCATGGCGTGAGGAGTGCATCACACCGCATACAACTACAACTACTTCATGTCTCACTCACACGATGGCGGCTTAAGAAAATAAAATATTATCTGAGATAATAATGTCATTCACACACACACACACCACTAAATGCACGCACGTACTACTAAATGCACGTCTGTGCTCAAAGATTGCGCATACACATATATGATATTTGACTTATGATAATGTGCACACACTTATTTATAGATTTCAGGATGGTAAGCTGTGTACAAAAAATTAGCGACCCTACCTTTAAACCTACGGTCACACTTGTGATAATCTTTAGATGTTTTGGATGTTTTCCTCTTGCAACTGACATCTAGTGGTGGCAGGGGTTAGTAACAGCAGGTTGGTAATCTCCCATAATTCCACGTGAAATGTTACTGTCATCGTGGTGATGTCAGCCATTGAAACCGTCATTGACATTCCCAAACCAACCAGAGTGATAACATTAAGGGCATACTTGCCTTTTGTTGATGCTGAGGTTTATGTTGTCCACAATTGCTTTTACAACGTGTTTTTATTAGCTACATAGCGCACACAATGAGGAGCAAGTGTGCTTATGAAATCAAAAGAGAAGCAGGCTGGAGTGAGTGAGCAGTAAAGTTAGCCGTTACACTCCATGCCTGAGAGCAGCAGGATACACTGAGTTTGTCTGAGGTAAGCAATTATTTTGCAGAGCGGTTCAGATTCATACCATCTCACGGAGATGGCTCAGGACTGTATCTGTGAGGAGGGGAATATGATAACAGGGAATGTAGACTGATCTAACGAGTGAAGAGAAGAAGTGATTTATCATTGCCACAGGAGAGGAAACTGAGGCTGATCAGATAAATGAAAGACTTTTTATTATGATAGATCACAGTGGAAACACCACAGCCTCACCGCACCTTAATATACACTGGATTTTACACAGAATTCTTAATAAAAAATGTTTTTAACTTTATCACGGTGACCTAAAATTCACCACCACCAAGATTAATTTTTTTATCATTCCATGACGTCTAAAGGTATTGACTTTTTTGTTGATCTGTGTGGACTGGAGTGATTTCTAACTAATATTTCCTCAGTCAGACAGACACTGAGCTGCACTGTCATCCTCAGGGTTTGAAAGCTTGTTGTTATTTGCTGCAGGTCAGTCAAATGATCTGCACTGTGGCAAAGCTCATTAACATCATAAACAGCATGCAAAATGTAAGGATCTCTGAAGACCTGATGGACCAATTTGAGTTGTTTTTTTTCGGTGAGTCGATTTGAGGTTTGCATTCCCATATTTTTTCATTATAAACATACAGACGTACAAACACGTCCAAATCCATTCCCACTGTCACAGTATCATCGCCAAATTATCAAATGGCGTCTGACATGTACAGCCTGGGCTACAGTAAATTATCTATTGCATCATATGGATAAGTGGAAAAGTAACTTTTGACAGCTAGGAATTCAGTTCTTATCAGTTGCTTTCTTGCATTCCAATGTGCATCCTGGCATTTATACAGCATGTTCATTCTGAAAAAATGCTTGATAATGGCCTAATTAATCGGCCTGGCCGATGCATCGGTCTGTCACGACTCTGAAGACCTCTGAATCTAAGACCCGAAAGAAGAGAGAGGAAAAGTTCAACTCTCATCAGGAGTAACTTTGGTCTCCCAGTGGTTAAGACGCCTCTTCGCCTCCTTCATCTCTCCATGAGTTCGAGTTCTCACCTGAAATCAGCAGCAGACTTGATTCCTGCTGAGATTTGATGCCTTTAATGAACCTCAGCGTCCTGGTTTGGATTGGTATTAATTATTCTAAATATGACTTTTACTCCTCCTGATTCACTTTCATCTGTCCTTTCTCCTCCTCACACACACACTTCGTTTTATCTGCTGCCGACTTTCATCATGAACCTCTCTCTCTTGTCTCTCTCTCTCTCTCTCTGTCTGCTCCCCCAGCTCTCTCCTTCATCCTTTATTGGCTCACTGTCTCTTATTGTCTTCCAGGTCCTCTCCTTCCCTTCTTTCATGCATCTTTCAGCATCATCAAATGTTTTGGTCCCAGACAGACAGACGAACAGACAGATCTGTCCTGTCTCTTCGTCTGTCTGTTGCTTGTATATCAAGGCAATGAAAACATGGAACAAAAGAACATTTAAGTTATTATTATTATCCTCAGTTTCACATTTTGTTTTTTTTCCCCCCTCTTCTTACTGACACCTCATAGTAGGGGGTAATAACAACAGGTTGGCAAACATCCACTCCCATAATTCTGTGTGAAGCGCAGCTGTTGCAGTGAGGTGCTGTCGCTTGCGGACATTCCCAAATAAAGCGATAATGTTGACAGCGCCCATCTTTAAGCTTTGGTGCTGCTGTGGTGTTGACGGGGAAGATACACACATATTCCACAAAGGAGAGAGACTGACAGAGGCTCATCCAGACTGACTGTGTGACAGTGAACTGGCACGACATCAATCTGGTAGCAGAAATCACTCTCACGGTCTCTATTCCAACAACGAGTCCACCTTCAAATTACATCATAACAAAAGACGCCACTGTGGATGAAGAACAACTAATCCACAGAGCTGAGAAACAACATACAACACAGAGTGTGAACAACATGGACATCATAAAAAACAGTCCACTACAATTTGTCTTTGATTGACATACAAAAATCAGTGGAAATAGTTGCATTCTTCCACAGCACGGAACGGAGGTTTTTTCGTGCAAACACTCCCACTTCAGTGTCTTGATCGTCTGGTGTCAATCCACTTCACCCATGCATATACACACATCCATATTCATAAAAGGAACTTTAACATCACATCATGTTAAGTATAAAAACCGTGGCGAATACCATCGCAGAAACCCTTTCTCTCACTAATAAATGTGTGACTAAAACACGTGTGAGAGCTCACCGCTTAATTCTCCAGCTCTTGAATACACATTACCTCGCTATCATGGTCACTGGGACTGGCTCAGTCAGAAATGAAAAACCACATAAAATGACCTAAAATCTGTAATATTTCCATGAAGATTAAAGTTATTGACCTTTTTGTTGATTTGTATGTGCTCATATTTTGTAAGTCAGACGGACAGACTGTGAGCTCCCCTCTCTTCTTCAGGTCTTACAGCAGCTGATTCTCGTTAGCGTCACAAAACGCTTGCGGTGATACAAAACGCAGTGTCCCTGCTGGCGATTTACTAAATATTTCCCTGAAGAGACAACAACATGTAATCCTGTCAATAACACTAATAAAGAATGATGATCCATGAAAATATCTTTCGAGGTGCGATGTACAAAAAAAAAAGAAAGAAAACAACAATGAAGAATAACATTTTAAAAAGTGTGATGACGTAATAATAATTACTTACTGGCTTGTCTGTTATGTGTTCTCTTCTAATCATATTATTATGTGCATATAAATGCAACCATTGATTGGCTAAATTAAGCATTGTTGTAGACGGGCGACCTGCATCACCGTCACCACGGCAACACGCCAACAAGACCAGAGAGCCATTGTTTGCTGAAGTCAGAGGTTAGGGAGCATTTTAACTACAGGGAGGAACAAAACAGCAGTTTGAGGCTCAAAGGAGACACGAAGCACTCATCTCAAACTAAAACGTGCGTGTGAGTGTGTGTGAGTGTGTGAATGTTTGGCCGTAGCAAGTGGTTTCCTAGCAGAAACCGTAGCACAGGTAAATGAGGATTTAATAGAAACATACTGCTGTGTGTGTGTGTGTGTGTAAATTGCAGTAGCTGAGGCAGGCCATTCCGCTCCAAATTGCCTTAACTGCATCTACAATAAGGCTTAGGTTGTTTGTGTTTGTGTGTGTGTGTTTGCGCAGGTATGTGTGTACCAGTCAATTGCAGGGCTGACACTTAGAGACAGACACCTCAATCCCATTGATGCCTACGGTCGATTTAGAAACTCCAATTGGCCCATGCTGCGTGTCTTTGGAGGTGGGGGGAAACGGGAGGAGAGAACATGCAAACTCCACACAGGAAGGACTCCTGTCAGCCCAGGATGGGAACCCACAACCTTCTGCCTGAGACAGTGCTAAGTACCAGGCCACCCTGTCGCCTAATATACATACAGCATATAGATATATATATATATATATATATATATATACAGTATATGTATATGCACAGTATGTATGTATGTATATGTAGTGAACTGAATAAAGACCACAGTGAAAATAAAGTCGTGATTTTACTGTCATTTATCCTCCATAATTGTATGAAACGAGATAAACAAGCTGTGCCTCTGTCAATTTCAGGCTACATCTCTGTATGTGACACAAAAAATAATGTATGCGCTGGTTTAAAATGCAGCATCTTAAAAATGAAAGACTGATGACAGAGCTCTAATTCTTCTATCCGTATTTTGACAAAAGATATTTAATACATTGGCACATTTTAAACAACTGCATTTACCTTTGTGAAGCGAATCCAAAGATGTAACAATTCCAATACTGTGTATTGTTTTATCACGTTTCTAGATGTGCTCAAAATAGTTTTATACGTAATCAGATATTACAGGCTGCTGTAATCATTAACCAACCCATCATTTCAAGTGAAAAGATATGTACCAAAAGTAGAGTTTACAGAACGTGTCACATGTTCAGCGTTGTAAAGGTGTCTATTTCTCTCTCTCTCTACTAGGGGCGGCATGGTTTACGGGGTACAGATGATCACCTAGTGATCATAGAGTTGCCGTAGTGATTCCCTGCTCCTCCATGTTGAAGGTCCCTGAGTAAGACCTTAGCCCCAAATTGCTCCCGACGAGCAAGTGAGGCTTGTATGGTTACTTCAGCTGTCGGTGTGTGAATGTGTGTATGAATGGGTGAATGTGAGGCAAAACACTGTAAAGCGCTTTGGAATAAGGCACTATAAATATGCATCCATCAATTGTCTCTTCTCTAATCTGTAAATCCACCGTTCGACTGGGACACTGCGTTCTAACTTCTTTGTATGTGACACAAAAGGTCACCCGCAAAAAAAAGTCTGATCGAAACAACAAGACCTACTTCTGCCAATAGATCGATTGTTGTGTACTGGGACTATGACATAATTGAGCACTTTGGATGATGGATGATCGTTACCACTCACAATATTTAGGCTTCAGAGGAGGGGGGACAACT
>OMNV01029125.1:6136-22414 GCA_900303265.1 Brotula barbata | reverse complement strand
TGTCGTCCCCGCCGCACGCCTCCCCTCGACCCAGCTTTGGCGGTCACCCGTTAAAGAGGAACTCTGGGGACGGCGTGGCGCTCTCGGCACCGGCGGCCTCGCTCCACTTCTCCGAGTCCGGGGGGCCGAGGCTAATTGGCAGATCCACCAGGGAGCCCGCCGACCGCCGAGTCGCCCGGCGAGGGGCCCATTTGCAAACGTGTGATCTGTGCAGAACACGGGCAAGAGCCAGAAGAGAAGAGGAGGAGGAGGAGGATGAAGATGGTGTAGAGGACGTGGGATAAGCGACTCCCACAGGAGGAGCGCTGCTGGTGGCAAGAAGAAGAAAAAAAACGTCTTCCAGCCTCTGCTCGCACATTTCCAAAAGAGGGAATAAACAACGCTATGTGGGAATGTCCTTTGAAGCCGCCGCGTGTCCAAAGAGCGACGGCGAGCAAGACGAGCCTTCAAACGATTCAGAGCACGCTCGGCGCGGCGGAGCGCCGACAAAGAGGCTTGTGGGTAATTGACAGGCTGAGCTCCGGCAGCAGCTCTTTGTGTTTATCGGTCCCGGGCGATCGATGGTCATCTTCACCCCGGGAGACCGAGGCCAGCGCCGATGAAAAGTAAAGACTCTTCTTTTGTTGTCCGGGCAGCTCTGTCCGGCGCCACAACGCTCGCGGCGACGCTCCCAGAGGGCCCCGCTCGCAAAAATATGAAAGATGGAAACTGTGACAAAAAGCAGAATAAATCTTTCTGGGCTTTTTTGGCCCTTCGGCTCAGCCAGAGTTGGTTTCAGAGGAAGACTTTCAAATATTTTGGTGGGTCTCTCTTTGAGCCGGTCTTCAGTGACCCGTTAGGCTCCAGAGGGAGAACGGGGGCTGAGCCGCGGCGTGAACGGAGCCCTGAACCTCTTTAATGTGCCGCTCTGTGCAGCTCCAAATACTTTCAGCCGCTCCAAGGATTATTTTTCACTTTTCATTCAAAAACACGAGCTGGTGTGATGATTGATCCGCTCTTAAAGGGACAGTCCAACATTTAATGTTCTCTACAGACTGGATTCATCCACGCTCCTCCTCGACCTCCTTCACGCTTTGATACGATGGTCACGTGACCTCACTGTTTATGCCAAAAATGAGTCATCGGTCGACCTGATGGTGGCGCTGTAACGACAATAGGTACACTACCTATAACTGGAAGTGGACGTGGTTTCTTTGTCGCCCTAGAACGAGACAGAATGTCAGACGCACACATGTAATGAATGTATCAAATGAGGGGCGGAGCCTCAATCATACAGCGTTTGTATTGGATAATCTCAGCCTATCCGTTGTGTACAGGAGGCGGCGTCTCCGACGGTCGCTCTGAACGGCGCCGGCCGCCCTCGGCTTTATGGTGTAATCTTGGCGGGAACCTGACCTCTGACCTTCGACTCTTCATCGCTCCGGAGGAGGTGAAGTGTGCACCGCTGCCTTTTGTCCTCCTCTGCTCTGCTGACAGGAAGCGGCCGTCAGGCGGCCACGTCCTGTGACGTGCTGACAAAGCGAGCAGCGGCGAGTAGATTGAGCGATTCAGAGAGAGAAAGATCAAAGAAAGGAGGAGCGGAGAGAGGCTGTTACGCTGAAAGACGAGCACCGGCTGTCATGGCTCTTTGTCGCTGCAGAAAAGCCAGCAGGTTCACTTCCTCCATTCATCTGATGGAAGGGGATGAACTCACCGCCGCCACCGCTACCGTCGTCCGAGGGTCAAACAAATCACACAGGCGGCTTCTCTATCGCACGACAACACAAGTCGGGACAGGAAACGTCGTCGAACGGGACCGCGTGTCCTCGGCTCACCGAGACACGTGGTCCTGTCCGAGACACTGTGTGTTTACACCCCAGTCTGGTTTCAGAAACAGGAAACCATGAGTGCTTGTCAGAGGATTGTGGACGCTGGGGAAAACCTGCACGGGGGTCTGGAGCGGCCAGGAGCCCGTTTCAGACCCCTGGCCTGGACCTACGAGTCGTCTTGTCCGTTCTCATAGCAACACAATATTGCGAATAACTTCATGGAGCTATTTCAATCTCACTGTAGATTTTGATATGACACCAGATTCAACATTTCTAGTCCAGATACTCAAGCAGCGAGTTTTTTTTAAAACTTTTAACACCAAGTGTACATTCATTTACCGCATATATGGGATAAAAACACAAACAACAAGACAGCTAAATGAAGTCAAAGTACACGAGACATATGTGTGTGTGTGGGTCTGTGCGTGTGTGGGTGTGGGTGTGTGTGCGTGTGCGTGCATGTGTGTGTCTGTGTGTGTGCGTGTGTGCGTGTGGGTGTGTGCGTGTGTGTGTGTGTGTGTGTGTGTGTGAGTGTCTGGACCTGCCTGTTGTTTTCCTGTTTACTCTGCTGCTTTTCGGAAACATGTTTTCATCTGTAACCTTGGTGTTGGAGTTTAAAAGTAAGTCACTGTGTCCTCTGTTGCCAAGACGACATATCAGCCAATCATCATGCAGGGTCAGCACCGGGCTGCTATCACTGCTGTGTACAGCAACAGAAGGAATCACAAACATGAACATGTGCGTCGTCAATGTAAGATGTTACATAAGAACAAGGCCGGCTAAAGTTCTGAGCTTTTCATATTTGTTTTAAAGTTTTAATCCTTTTTTTTGTATTTCTTCATCTCACAGTTGACATTTAATGGTAGTAGGGGGTAATAGCAGCCACGTGAACTGTTGTAGCGTCACCGGTTGACGTTACATGTCCAAACAAATCAACGTGAAACTGGAGACTAGATGCAGAACCACACTTCCTGTTTACGGTCAACACAGACAGAGATGGCGGTGATCCACAGAGTTGGAGGATGGACGGATGAACGTTTGTCTGCAGCAAAGTGTGGATCCTAATTAGAGACAGTTAATCACCACACACACACACACACACACAAACACACACACACACAGTCTCTGTCTTTAACAGAAAATAGAACGTCGACATCTCATCACTTCCTCTGACGGGTCACTTTGGGATCCAACAGGTTTTCAGACGGTAAACAGGCAATGAAGGACAAAGAGATGAGCTGAGTGTTAATACGATTTGAAGGATGTATTTATTTTGTTCATTCCACATAATATCCATCAAAGAGAGAAACTCTAAACTAAGGATTCCCATTCAGAGGTGTTGGATTTAATTTTCTTAATTCCTTAAATAAATCAATCTTAATCTTTCAGAGTAGAGTTTGGTCTTATGAACACAACATCTGCTTTGATGGATATCGGCATTAATTATTTTTTTTGAGCCCTTTGCTTCACAGAATAATAATAATAATAATAATATACATTTGCAGCATTGCAACAGCTTAATCCCTGATTCAGACCAAAGCAAACGAGCTACAGATCAGAAACGTCCTCAGACAGAAACATTTCCGCAGCCCAAAAACTCTGATGTAAGCAAAGCCAGTCGGACAGCAGGGGGCGCTGTGCTGAGGCAGTAAAGTGATCCCATTCATGACCAGAGCCGTCTGTTTGTAATTATCTTCCAGGATGAGCTGAAAATGACGAACCCACAGAGGAAATCAAAGCGCTTCACCCTGGAATGTTCCACTTTCTGGCTTGGGCGTGTGAAGGCGTGGATTGGAGCGTTCGTCTGGGTGATCCATTACGCCGAGAACAGCCCAGAGCCTGAACGCCACACATCACTCCCTTTATTGTGTCTCAGCACACTGGAAGCAACACAAACACTAAACAAAGGCTAATTGCTCGACTGCCATTTGGAAACGCTCTTCGACTCATCCGTCCTCCATCCCTCCATCTGCAGCTTTCAATTAAAAAGAGAAACAGACGGCAAAAGAAACATCTGGAGATAAAAACACTTCCTGTCCCACTCATCGGGGGATTTACCGCAGTACAAATGAACCAGTGCTAGAGCTGAAAAATAAACTCTACTCCAACCAATAATCAATCCAAAAATAAAGGCTGTCGGTTTAAGAGTCAAAAAAAGACAGGGAGAGAGTGAGCGGCAGTGAATGAGAATAATAAAACTTAATTTTGTGATGGTTTCACAGAGGCACAAATAACACAGCTCCTCTGTTGGAGTTGAGCTGTGGTTGGAAATTAACTTTACAAATTAAGGACGTGTCAGATTCACACAGAATAAAGATCACAGACGATCTCTGCAATCAGTACAAATGACCTGAGGTGGACTGGTGATATTTGTCAGGTCATTTCGACGTCCACGAAAGAAATGAAGGGAGGCGGAACAAACCGAGGCTTTGAGCTCATTAAAAACACCGCCTGTTACAAGACCAAAACCCACAACAACCAACATATCCAAAGAACAGCAACTACTGCACTGAACAAATGATCGATAGACATCTTCATCGCTCATCAAACGTGCGATGGATTCATTCTGCACTTGTCACAGAGCAGTTCCGATGTCTTGTGTCCAAATTAGTGGCAAAGCATGGGGCGTGCTGAGCAGCAACATTACTTTCGTGGAAAAGAGGAATCGGATCAAAAGAGTACGGAAGCCGTGAGAGGCAAGCAAAAAAGTTTTTCAGTTACTCTCATTTGTTTGTTCCTGTAGTACCGATGTCGACCACAGGGCGGCCGCTGAAAACCTTTTTTATTGGTGTCTTACCCCTGAAAGGCAAGCAAACGGTTTTCAGCCAAAAGAGGGTACCACTACCCTGTGGGTGACTTAAGCACGGTTTATGTCTTTGTTTTAGCTTGAAATCTGCCTCAGCTCCTCAAAGATCCCCCTTGTGTTGTGTTGTTGATTTGTGTTTGTGTCTCAATGAAGAGAACTGCTTGGTGTTAGAATTTTGGTTTGGTTCAGATGCCAATTGTCATCACCATCATCAACATCATGTTTTGTTCATTTCTATCAGCCTTTAGTTAAAAGGTCTCCGTCCCTATCACCCCCCCCCTTCCCTCTCCAGTTTTCCAGCAGAGATACAGTCTGGTTTGTTGGAAGTCGTCTCTCCATCTGTCCATTTTTATCCAGACTTCTCTCGCCTCAGAGAATCTTTTGGTGACCCAAAGGAGAGAGTCAGGTGTGTGTGTCTTTTAATACGATTAATAAGGTGAATTACGTCTTTACTTTTTGTCTACTCTTTCGTCCTCTTTCTCTTTTGGGCGGTGTGGCTTAGGGGTTAAAGGTGATCACCCAGTGATCGAAGGGTCGCTGGTTTGATCCCCTGCTTCTCCATGTTGAAGGTCACTGAGCAAGACCCTAATACTAAACTGCTCCCGACAAGCAAGTTGGCCTTGCATGGTTACCTCGGCTGTCGGTGTGTGAATGTGTGTATGTGAGGCAAACATTGTAAAGCGCTTTGGAAACGCTACTGAAATGCAAGTTGATTTACCATTCCCTTTTCATTTTCCTTGTTCCTTTCCCTCATCTCTCTCCCCTCCCCGCCTCCTTTTTTGTCCTGCGCCTTCTCTTTTCATTGCCTTGCTTGCTCCTCTTCCTCAGATGGAGGACAAAGCAGAACCTGGATTACTGTTTCTTAATGATGTACGCTCAGTCTAAAGGAACGTATTATGTCCAGGTAGGAAATATCCAGAGATCTCTCAGTCTTGTCTCATTCCTCCTTTTATGAGATCGTTTATGTGGCAGAACAATCAACTGAGATCACAATTGATGATAAATTGATTTATTCAGACATGTTGACCTAACCTCAAACATGAATGCAGATGAATTAAATAAAACCCCGTATGTTTTGAATATATTCCACATGCCCCCACCCCACCTTGCTTTTTCTCTCTCTCTCTGTCATGTAGCTCGAGGATGACATTGTTGCTCGGCCAAATTATTTCACTACTATGAAGAACTTTGCGCTACAGCAGCCATCGGAGGATTGGATGATTCTGGAGTTTTCTCAGCTCGGCTTCATTGGTCAGATAACAAAAATCAAATCAAATCAAATCATGGTGTCATTCCACAGTCACGTCTAAATTCTCTGTGAATTGTCATTTTACAGTATGGTGACCACTAATGTATGTACATTTATATGAATCATGATGATGCTGTGAGAAACACTACTGTTGAAGTTATATTTTAAGCCACGCCTACAGACTTTTCAACCAATCAAAGGAAAACCATATTTTAATTTTTTTTTAAATTAATCTTTGCAAATTTGAGCAGCAATGTGAGTAACCCTAATAAACACAATCCACCACTCTCTTACCAACCCAACAGCAGGCCATCAAAGCTTCACTTCCTGTCCCAGCCATGCAGTTCCAGTCCGTTCACCTTCTCTGTCAATTCAGAAAGCAAAACCATTCACAGTTCCTGTTCTTGATTCTGAATACACCGAGCCCCCTGCCTCTGTTTCTCTTGCGATAGTAACTGCATCATAGAGCCATGAGTCATTTTGCTCTCATCCACCTGGGAGAAAGGTTTCCTATCATTTAGTACCACTGGGTCCAAACTATCACTCAATGCTACAAATTTGGAGTCCGTTCCTGTTCCTTTAGCAAATGCCTCAACTACTGCTACTGCTCTGTCAAGTTCTTGGAGTTGGGGCCACCCACCTGATCTGCCCGTCATTCCTTGACTTTGGTGTGTCCCTTCAAACCCTCTGTCTGCGTGAACCATCACCTCTGCCGTGTTCGTTGACTTCAGGTTGTACACTTGAGTCAACAGTCCTATCTGGCCTGCAGTCTGCAAGTCACCCACATGTTGTGTTTTGGCCTCACCTCCAGAACCCCCACCATTAGCCAATCAGTTGTTGTACCAGTCTTTCTATGGCTGGAACCATACCTTCCTCTCTCCACACTTTGTATCATCATCTTGTTGTCATTGGGCATGCCAGCAGGGAAAGGATGCACAGCATTTAATTTCCATTCATTAATGAATGACAAAATCTTTATATTGTGCTGCTTGTAAATAAGAGGTCTCAAACCAGGACCACTTCATGTGGGACTGGAGACCCCTGCCTCAGAGTAACTTCTGTGTGTGTGTGCGTGTGCGTGTGTGTGTGTGTGTGTGTGTAGGTAAGATGTTTAAGTCATTGGACCTGTCTCTCATTGTTGAGTTCATGCTGATGTTCTACAAAGACAAACCCATCGATTGGCTTCTGGATCACATCATGTGGGTCAAAGTGTGCAATCCCGAGAAAGATGCAGTGAGTAAAACCTAATTCTTCTTCTGTCAAACCCCTTGTCCGAGACATGTCCATTCCTAAGATAGGCCAATAAGAGACATGGGCTTCAAAGCAGTTTATTTGATTTCTCTCTCTCTCCTCTTCACTCAGTCTCTCTCACCCACTATCGCTCTCTCTGTTTCTCTCTCTCTCTGTTTCTCTCTCTCTCTGTTCTCCATTCACTTCAGATTGATTCAAAGGTGGTTTATTGGCATGGGGAACATATGTTTAGATTGCCAAAGCAAGTGTGAGATTATAAAAACAGTATGTACAATTAAATACAAATAACCTATATATGCAAACTGAAAAAAAATGATTATGGGAAATCAACACAGATAAGAAAAGATAACTTTAAATAAAAATAGAAGAAATGTGGAAACATGGACGTGGTAGTTAATAGTTGTAAATACAAATATGACATCTGTAAGCACTGCAGCATTTTCTTTCTTATTAAATGTATTTTTTGTTGTTTGTATGTACAGTGTATCAGTGTACAGAAAAGTACACAGCAGGAGGACACTCTTGATCTGGACCTTTTACTCCTGATCAGGGTTAAAGGGGTGGGCTTGTATTGGTCCTTTTCCTGTCACAACGACTCACAAATCTTGCTGCTGTTTTCAGTTGACAGGTGGTTAGAAAGTGTAGCTGGTTTTGTGTCCAGTGGATGTCTTCTGTTGGATGTTGGTTGGATCTGGGTCTGTCTTTTCTTGGATCCTAGTATGTCCTCTCTTGGATCCAGATCTATCTTCTCTTGGATCTAGATCTCTCGTCTTTTGGATCTAGATCTGTCGTCTTTGGGATTACAATTACAATTACAATTACAATTTGCATTTAGCAGACACTTTTATCCAAAGCAACGTACATATGAGAATTACAACAACACAAGCAAAGATCTATTCAATAAATACAACGACAATAAGCGCCACAAGGCTCAGGTTCTGGTCCAGGAGACCAAGTTTTTCGAGGCAGAGCTACATGGAAGTGCAAGGAGGCAAGACAAGGACAGTTTATGTTGTGAGAAGTTGTTCCCTAAAGAGCTGGGTCTTTAGCCTTCTCTTGAAGATAGAGAGGGACTCTGCGGAGCGAATGGAGTTTGGATTCAGGTCTGTCTTTTCTTAGATCCTGGTCTGTCTTCTCTTGGATCCATCTCTGCGTAAAGTCTTGTAAAGTCTTTTTTTGTCAGACCTGGCAACCATGGAGGGGAATTGGTTCTGTTATGGAGTTCAATATCTTGAGCCACATTTGAATTTTAATGTCCAACTTGATGGCATAAAAAGCCTTTCTTGCCTTGTCCCTCAAGTTGTTCAGGTGGTGTTGTGGTGCTGATATTTTGGGAGATAGGTGTAGTTTTTTATATGTAGGACAGTGTTATCTAGGAACAATCTCCTTTTGGAATATCATAAAGATCTCTCTCTCTCTCTCTCTCTCAACTTATATCAAAAGTGCTCTCTAATCAACTTTAAAACTTTAGGGAGCTCAACCATCCATGGACAACCCGTTCCTCGTCTGTAACTTACAATATATGGTGTTTGTGATCCTTTAAAACCTTTCCATTGGGGGATAAAAAAATCTTTAAAATGATCAGCTAGGCCAAACAGAGGGAGTCAGTGTGCTGATGTTTTTGTCATGTTTCACCGGTCTCAGACTCGAGGTTCAAGGTTTCTTCATTCGTACCCTAGGGTAAAATTCTTGTGCAGATGAGAGATTCAGCCATCCAGAGTTAAAAACAAGATATTACAACAAACAAATGCAAAATACTGTATTATTAGAATTCAAGAATTCCTTACAAGGCCTTACGAAATGCTTCTACACCTCCACACGCTCCCCCAATCCCTCGAAGCACCAAGTGCCATGTATGGCCTGAGTACATCATCTTTCATACTCTCTGAAAATAAGAGGAAAAGACTCAACCAAAATAATCAAAACTTTTCTACGTGACACAAGAAATATGAAGGGTATGAAATTGAGGATTACTTTGATAAAGAGACTTTAAATACATCAACCAGAATTCAAATGAGAGACAAAGGCAACTCTGGTTTACTAAGCAGGAGGGGTACAGGTTAAGAAAAAAAAAAAAAAAGACTAGACAGAATTTAAACAGGAAGACCTTTTTATTACGGCTGTCAAGCAATTACAAAAATTGCATTTGTCAATATTTGTGCTGCTCACGTATGTTGTAGAGCTTTTTTATACCCTGCTCCATTTTTTGGAGAAGGGTATAATAATAAGAATAATAGGAAAGCAAAATGGCAACTATTTCTGGTGCGAGAAGCTATACTCTCTATGTTAGCAGAACAAACAAAGTGGAAGATAAATGAGGTCAGGATGCAATATTTATATGGTGCTGCAATGTAAAGTTTAGAATTCAGTGCAAAGTAATTGAAAGTTGTAGCATAATTGATGGTGAATTAGTTATTAATGATATATTTAATTTGATTTAAAACATTCAATGTTTACGATTGTTTCCTATCAGTTGTTTTTGTGTGTCTGTTTAGGCGTATAAGCTAATGACAATAGGTTTTTTAGTACTATGTGAATAAAGTATTTTGAAAAATCTAAATCTCTACCTCTCTCACTGTCTGTCACCCCCCTTTTCCCTGTCTATGTTTCCCCCCACTCCCTCTTCTTTTAGAAACACTGTGATAGACAGAAGGCTAATCTAAGGATTCGGTTCAAGCCATCTCTCTTTCAGCACGTGGGCACTCATTCCTCTCTGGCTGGAAAAATCCAGAAACTCAAGGTCAACTCAAGTTATTTGAGTCACAATAACACTTTAAAGATGTGTTAATTTTAAGGGTAAAAACCATCAAGTATTTTTAAAAGAAAATTTTCCTTGAGGATTTTTATAAACATAATTATTTTCTTCAAAACAATGGAACAATGAACAAACAATAGAACAAAGTTAAGTAACATGTCTGCTGCTGATCTGCTGCATTAGTTTAAACACAAACATGTTTCAGACTGAAGAAATTAATCTCAGTACTACTTTTCTTCCAGGACAAGGACTTTGGGAAGCAGACCCTGCACAAGGGTCACGCCAATCCGCTGGCGGAAGTTACCACCAGTCTGAAGACTTACCAGCACTTCACCCTGGAGAAGGCCTATCTGGGGGAGGACTTCTTCTGGGCCTTCACTCCTGTGGCGGGGGACTTCATACGGATTCGGTTCTACACACCAGTCCGCATAGAGAGGTCAGTACCTGATAGTCCAAGAACTCGCTGGGCATGTGTACTGTAAACACTGCATTTAGCGCCTACCTAGACAGCTGGGCTCGGTTGGACAGGCTGTCAGAGCCATCAGAACTTGTTGATACTTTTGTAAATGCATGGAGGGTGGAGCAAAAGGCAATCCATGAGCGAGACGGTAGTGGGCAATGTGTGTCATAAGCATGGACATAAATGATAAAACAGCTGACAGTTACTCTTTTCTCTGTAGAGCTCACAGACAGTCGAAAGAGAGAGTCTTAGAAAATAAAGAGCTTGAGAAAGAATTTCACTTTTTGATGTGCGCAGTCTCCCCGAACACTCAGGCAGAAAGGTGGATTCACCATGCTGAAATAGTTTTGAAAGGAAGCAAAAAAGGCAAAGGCTTTTACTGTCACTGCATGTGCTGTCTACCACTAGGGATAGAAATTAACAAAGTAAAAGTACTCCGTCAACATGCTGCTAATTACTTTTGTCAAGTTCATTTCATCAGCTGTATGCTGACTACATTTCACAGAATAATATTGATAGTATTTGATATGATTTTACTGATAAGTGAAACATGCCATGCTAGTGTTTAATCTACATAACAACATCAGTCAACCTTTTGAGTAGAGAACATCAAGCTATATGTTTATCAGCATCATAAAATATCTCTTTTACTATTGTACTAACATTATGCCCCGAGGTATTTCTTTCGTAGTGGGAACATTGAACATCCAGGTGATAAACTCTTCAACACATCAGTGGAAGTTTTACCCTATGATGTAAGTGTATTCAGTTACTTTCCTACTGCATACGGTATGTACATGTTGAAGAATTTGTACTTTTTACTGGGTAAGATGTGTAACCTTTGTTTGTTTTCTAGAATATTCAGGCAGAGAAAGAAGCCTTGACTGAGGGGAGAGACAAGACGCCCAAGTATTATCGAACAGAGGATGGGTTCATTAGAATCGGTGAGGCAGAGCCAATCAAAACACGCTGAGATAAAACCTGTTTTTGTCTATATTGGAAAAATGCATTTCAGGTTATTCTAGTTCGGTTCTGACCAATCCAGTTCAGTAAAGTCTAGTGGAGTCAAATTTAGGTCAGTGCAGTAGATTCTTTTAGGGTATTGATCTCTTTGATCGCAGTCTGTCTCTTCTGTGTCAGGAATGTTCCGGAATGGGATGGTAGAGGGCGAAGTTGACCAAAGCTTTGGGCCCCTGGAGGCCATGCGTCTCTCTGTGATCACAGACTCACCTGTCTGGGTGATCCTCAGTGAGGTAAGACCAGCTGGAGCCCCTGAGTTTAAAGTTGAGTGTTGTAGCTGTGGTGGAAAGGTATTTTATTGATGATTGGCCTTAACCCTAACCCGCAACCCTAAGAATGTAACAAAAGTCTGCCCAAAGTCTCAAAGAACTTCCAGGTCATGGGTGTCAAACACACTTTAGTTCAAGGGCTACATGCAGCCCAATTTAATCCCAAGGGGGCCGGACCATTAAAACCACAGCAAATTTATCAGGATTACAGCACATTTTCAGTTGGTATTTATATTGTTATTGTCATTGGAAAATGTCAGGAAAGTAGTATTTGAGTGCTAAAAATAGTATATGAATAAAAAATGTGTTTGAATCACACTCCCTTCAGTGTTACGTTATGATTGATTTATGTCAGGAAAAAAATACTTCCAGAAAATATGTTGTAATCCAGTTTAATTGGAATATCTCTCCTTGATTTAGGTTCCATTTTAAACAGTGCTTCTGTAATGCAGTCAACCTGATTGGAGGTGAAACAGCCCGAAGTTTTGTGGTTTTGTGGCACATTTGTAACGCTGTGCAAAGTTGAATGTGCGTGAAGGCGAAGTCAAGCATGCAGAGCAGAGATAATGTGAGAGCGAGGGCACTGAGTGAGTTCTATGCTCAGAAATTCCGCCTGCGTGCTCAGCAATGACACACAAATATAAGTAGCACTTATTAGGTTCTCTCTCAAGGACTGTGCAACCCCAGTGGACAATTTAGGAATAGCAGTGCATTTTATTGCAATGTCGTCTGTAATTTTCACACTTTTCAAAATCATCTAGCAGGCCGCAGTAGATTCTATGGTAGGTTCCCATAAAAAATGCTAACATGAGACAAATACTGTGATATTATAATCTTATGACAACATATTTAAAATCAGAAACTTACTCCTTCAATTTGAAGACGTTTTGGAGCTTCAGATCACAATAAATTGGTATGTCTCTAGTCCACTCTACATTGTCATTACCTGCATATCCTTACATATACTGACAGTAGTGGTGCTATTCTGGTGTCATGGAACTTTGCTGCAGTGCTATACACTACACAGGATCCCCAGCAAAAGTAGTTATTTATTTCATAATAAACATATATTTGGGGTGGTGTGGCTAGGGGGTAAGGGTGCTCTCCTAGTGATCAAAGGGTTGCCGGTGCGATCCCCCGTTCCCCCATGTCAAAGGTCCCTGAGCAAGACCCTAACCCCAAATTCTTCCCAACAAGCAAGTGGGCCTTCCTTGGTTACTTCGGCTGTCGGTGTGTGAATGTGTGTATGAATGGGTGAATGTGAGGCAAACGTTGTTAAGTGCTTTAGAAAAAAGCGCTATAGAAATGCAGTCCATTTATCATTTACCATTATTTGTCATTGCTAGAGATTTTCTCCTCCAGGTCTGTACAATTATAGGGGAAACACAAACTGGTTCACACTGGTTCTGTTTTCATAATGTATCAACTGGTCTTTTTTTCTGTCTCAGATCTTCATCAAGAAAGCTGAGTGAAGCCCGTCACCCGCAGTGTGACCTCAGTGCCTCTGAGCATTTGGCCACGCCCTCCAAAGGCAGCCAGCAGCCCTCCTGTTTCTGCAGAGAAACAGCAGCAACCTGTGGCTGAACCTGATTATTGGAAGGCTGAAGGGGCGAGAACACTTATAGATAGGTGGACAAACGGACAGAGACAGACAGGCAGATAGACATTCTTTTCTGAGGTCAGCGCCTGTTTTTTGCATTGCATGACTGAATGAGAGAATGAATGAATGACTTAAACAAATGAATGGAATGACTTTGAGTTGAGTTTAATGAATCATGATGAAATCTGTATTCATGATCACATAAAAACTCTTGAATCATGTTTGTCCTTCAAATTGTCACTTTGGTACATTATATTATTAATTATTGATTATTTATTTGTGACCTCCAATGTCTTAATTCATTTTGTCAAACGAGTAGCATTTGCAGTTCCTGTTCACTCTGCATATGGTGAATTTGCTATAAAAAGTGAATTAGTGAAGCATCATGAGCACATGAATGAATGAATGAATAAACGAATGAATGAATGAATGATGTAAGGCGTATTGGGTCCAGCTTTCTGCAGACTGATCCTGGATCTTTCAGGGTTCAGGTCTAACTCGGACCAGCAGCAGCTCCTTTCTGATGGGACCTGAAACTCTGTTAAGGAGCTGGCCACTTCAGGAAACGTCTGTTTTTGTAAAATGCACTGGAGTACATTCGTATAACATTGTGTTGTCTTTTTGTATCCTTTAGATCAAATCTATTTAAATAATGTCAAATTCTACTCACTCTGTGAATTGTAATAAAGATGCAAACTTTGAATGAATTTCCGGTTCTTCTCCTTCTCCTCTTAGCCTAGATGTCCCTTTCCCCAGCACCTTCCCTCAGACTTACCTGGGGGAACCCTACACTGTCACAGTCTAGCCAAGGGATGTAATCTCTCTAACGTATCTTAGGTTTTCCCTGGGCTCTCCTCCCAGTTGGATGTGCTGTGCACACCTCTAATGGGAGACGTCCAGGCGGCATTCTTACAAGATTCCTGAACCACCTCAACTGACACCTCTCAATGTGGAAGAGCAGTAGCTATACACTGAAGTCCTCCCTGATTATTAATTATTTATATTATTACTTTGTTATTAATATTTTTGTTGCTGTTATAATCATGAAAAGTCCAAAGATGGATTCCCTTTTGGATAAGAATAACAGTACAGATGAGTGAAATAATCTAATCAAATAATTGTTATTATAAAAGACTGTTAATACATGTCAATAGGTTAATGTCGCTTAATAGAGGTATATTTACGTTGGTTTCCGTTTCAATCGCAACCAGCGGTCTTTTTATAAGCCTTTCAATCAGCCAACCAGCACACGCGTTTGTCACCGCTCGGCCAATCATCGCCATCCACGAAGTTCAGCTCCATGGGGCGTGAAACTTAACCGTCTGCTGACGTTTCCCTCCAGCCACTCAGCTCCTGGCACTTAGAAGAAAACGTCTAGCGCTGCGACGTACAGACCAATCAGCCCCAGCGGAGGGTGGGTCTTACTGACCAAAGACCCACGTGACCCTCCTATGCATTAGCAGGCGGTCAGAGCGAAGACGCGGAGGTGAGTGAAATAAAGACGAAAGTTTGGATCAAAGTCATAAATAAAAGCGAGCGAAGTGCAGTTTGTTCGCCGCTTAACGCGAAGCTGTGGTGTGTCTTTAGTCCGCACCGAAGTTAACTGATGCTAATAATCCATTTAGCATCCGCGACTAACGAAAAGCTGCTCTCGAGGTTCCCTTTAGCTAACGGCTAAATGCAAGCGGCTAAAGGCATGGGGCGATTTTTAAATGAAGCCTATTTAAGTGATCAACGCGAATCAAATAAAAACGAAAGTGCTGGAGTTGATTATCATTATTTTTCAATATAAGCTAAGCTAGCAGTGCATTTTACCCAGCTACACGGGCTGAGGTGGTTAGGGTCCGGGTTTGGTTTCGTTTGGGTTTGAAGCAGTTTTTAAATTAGTTAAGATTTTGCTTCTGTCAAAAGCACCTGAAGGAATTGATGAATAAAAGTCTTAATTTTATTTTGCTTTGAAGTGAATTGAATTGTAGCCAAGTATAAGTAGATTCTGTGGCTTTGTAGCTTTACTCTCCCCGATGTTCCCATGCTGTACACAGAAGCTGACAGCCAAACGAGAGGATATTTCAGCTTCTTTCGTGAATGTTTAATCGCATGTACCTGTGTACCAAGAGCAGACGCATGTAGCAAAATTGCAGTAAAAGATTTGTTTCAGTTTGGGTTGCGGAGAGCTTCAGCAAGATCAGTCGGCGAAGCGTAAACGCCCAAATCAGCAGGGTGTCTTGCTTGATGTATGATAAACGCTTTGATGAGTATTCCTGCGACCATGTACTGACAGCCCTGATGTTTGCTTGGTCGGTTGCTGTGATGATGATCCTCCTTTTGCAGGCCATGGATCTCAGAGTCACTTTGGGCTGTCTTTTGGCTGTCAGCCTCCTCTACCTCACATGGGTGCCAGTGGCTCAGGCTGAGGAGCTGATTGAAAATGGCCTAGGAGATGATGTGGATGTGGAAGAGGAATTGGATCTGGGTGTTGGTGATGCTGATGATGAAGAGGAAGTGTTGGGCATGGAGACTCAAGTTCCTCCTAAAAGTCCACCTGTACCTAAGGTAAGTGAAAGGAAGCAGCTACTTTGTCAGTTAAGTGACTGACAGCATCACTTGCTTCTTCCTCTTTCTCTTCAGGTGACCTATAAAGCACCTGAGCCAATGGGGGAACATTTCTTCGTGGAGTCTTTTGACCGGGGGACACTGGATGGGTGAGCACAGATAACATTGAATAAATGCACAGACAAGGTCAGTTGTAGAGCTTAATAAATAGAAGAAAATAGGTCATATCCCAGTTTGGGTTAGGGGAAAAAAAACTACTGAATGATGTGCACTGCGGTATGTCATAGATGGCCATCTAATTAGTAGCGAATTACTAGAATTATACGAAGCATAGCAAATGTACTGACAACAAAACAAACCATCTAAAAACTATTAATTGACATCAGTGATTCCACAAACCAACACCACCATGAGCGGCATTTATAGGGTTAACAACTGTTTCTTTGATGTTCGATGTCTGCTAGTATCAAAATCAAAATATTCTATGCCTCTTTAATGTGTGCGTGC
>OMNV01029124.1:0-94775 GCA_900303265.1 Brotula barbata | reverse complement strand
ACTATTTAAGAAAAAACAACAAAAAAACAATAACAAAACTTTACATTTGAATCAAAAGATTTCTTTTTTGTCATTTTTTAAAAGTGGATTTCTTCTAAATATGAATAATTTGCCACAATAACTTAACCCTCATCCTACACTGAACACAATCATCACAAAGAATTTACCACCTGATAACCTTTGACAGCATAAATATTTTAAATAAATTACATAACTACGTAAAATTATGTGACTATATAAAACATCAAAGGCAAACCTAACTCATGTCAGCTGTACATTCTTATACTTTGACACATTCTGACCGCAGATGATCAAAATCTAGGATGGCATTTGATAAGATCCGACTGGTATTCTTGTTATGTAGGATGTACAATATGATCTAATATGATTATCAGACCTTCCTGGTATTAAGAGTCAGCTGTTGTTCATCATCATGTCACTTCTGTCTTGAGATCTCAGTAAATGAAGGGCCTCATTCATCAAAACAGACCCGCAGGTTCACGCATGCAAACATACACACAAACACACGCGGCTCACACAACGTAAAATTTTTCTGTGTGGACGTGATTTGAATGATTTCAGAACATCCTTGTATGACATTTCCCCTTCAGGGAGAGAATCCACACGGACCCAGTAACGTCTCCTGTGGGACGCTGACTTCGCCACATTATCTCACAGCTCAGAGGATCCTGAACTTACTCAAGGATTGGATTTCCACGGAGTCAAATTTAGAATAATTGTGAAATCTCCTGGAATCAAAACCTCTCATCTCATGCAAACTACCCAAGGAGATAAAATGAGTTAGTTAAAGACCTGAGCAACAATCAGAACGTAAACTGTGAGCATGAGGGATTTGGTTTGCCTTACCTTACTTCAGGTGGAGGGAATCCTCTTACTGTGCAGTCTAACTGGACCCTGCTGCCCTCAGGAACCTCCCTGCTTTTCAGTTTCTGAATGAATCGAGGAGGCTCACATGCAGGGTCTGCAGCCTGGGGGTTTTCTGTTAGGGCAGAGCTTTCAGACTGCTCCGCTTCCTGGGAAGCAGAGTCGTATTGCTGCTCCTCAGTAACCCTACAGTCCTGGAACTCCACGTGGCCGACCACTGAGTCCAGCTGGACCTCCTGTTGGTGGTTAACTGCAGGGCTGGGTTCCTCCTTCTCAACCTCCAGGACCATGGTAGGGCGCTCCCTGTCGTCCGAGCTAAGGGGATCAATCGGTCCATCACTTTGACTCTTGTTCTGGACCCTACTCCTGTGTGCTTTGCATGATCTGGGTCGTACCCTCTTGGAGCTGTTGGCCTTGAAGAGAGAGGAGAGCTCCTCAATGAAGTCCGCTGCCTTGTTGAGGAACTCCTTCTTGGACTGGGTCTCCAGACCGTATGGGGCGTTCCTCTCGGACCTGTTAAAGTCACTGAAGTCTTCACTCGGAGCACTGCTGTTCCTTATCACCTTTTCCTGTTGTGCGGAGGGTTTGTGCATCTTTCTGTCTGCTGAGAATGTTGTGTGTGTTGGTAGCAGTTCTTTGATTTCAGGGCTTGGCTCAACAGAAGGCAGAGTGGGGGGGGCGGCAAATGGTGCAGGAGAGGGGTTGGTGAAGGAAACGGAGGGCAGCGTGGAGAAAACAACAGTGGCTGTGGACATGCTGGAGGGGGCAACAGAGAGGGTGGCTGATGGACAAACAGGGGTCTTGACCTCTGCCCTTTCCTCACGGGACTCGTGTCCGATGGCCTGACGGGCCAAATTGACGCTCTTATCCAGCTCTTCCTGGCTGAGGAAGGCCGACAGGTCTGGGATGTGGGGGTCATCGTGGCCCCCAGAGTCCTCAGCTTTCCCTTTGAGTGACCCGTAGACCAGAAGACGTGAGGATGAAGAGTCGGAGCGACTCATCTCACTGTGCCGCTGCTGAGCTCTGGCCTCTGCCAGGTAGCTCTCTCTTAAGAGTTGAGACAGTGATGGAGGATTCTCTTGCATACTGTGAAAAAAAACACAAAATATCCATCTTAAACAGTTATTAACATTATGTCCCTCTAAAAATGTCATAATTGACTTGTTCAGATTTGATTTAGATACATAATGTCCATATTTTGAAATCAAACATTTATTATTATTTTGTTGTTTTGTTACAGTCTCAAATATTGGGAGCTTAAACTCCTGACGCCAACGAGCCAGGACAACGTGGACAAAATCACCCTGTAAATCTTCTACATAAAAAGGTTTATGTTTTGCAGCCATTCAGCACTTTCAGATCATAACGGAACATTAATGAAAAGTGAAATCAGCAGCTGCAAGGTACAAAAATACTGTTATCAATCAACAAAATGATAATATGGGCTATCGCTGGAAATTGTCAGTAATGTAAACTATGTGAACTTTGTACCTAATGGTACAAAGTATGCAAAACGAGTTTAGAGCAAATGAATAAATCATGACAAATGATCCTATAAGAGTGTACAAAATAAACACAATGAACAAAATAAATTGAACTTTAAAATTCTTCATTCATCAATTGAATGCAAAGTGACCATTTCTTGGTTTGTATGTATTTGTCAATCTTGCACAGGATTGTCAAACACACACTTGGGTGTATATAAAAGTATATAAATATATATGCACGTATGTATGTGTATTTCAGTTTGCAGGATATCAGGTTCAGGATCTGATCAGACCCAGCTGGGCGTCTCTCTGTCCTCCATAGACAAATATTAGAGGATGTTTAGTCATTGCACATTTTTTGACACTAAGCATGAGTAGTTATTGAATACAGACATGAGATAGGGTACACATATGCTACTGACACTCAAATCAGCGCAATTAAGAGAAGCAGCAATGCCCTTCCAACAGACCTGTAGCTGCAGCTGTTGTGTACATTAATCCTTTGCAAACAGCCTCCAAGCCCACCAAGTCATATCTAATAATAGCAAGGGTTCAGTTTACATGAAGAAAATTCTGAAAAAAAAAAGCTGTCTGGTCTCCGCTCCGTACCGGTTATCATGATGGTGATGAACCCCAACAATCATAAATTTAATTACTCACAGAAACGATTAAGTATTATAAATAGGACAGTGCACTCTGAGTCAACACGGTCACAGCCAATATGGATTAATGGGCTCAACACAGCTCTACCCCGGCAGGCAGGTCAAGATAATTTAATTAAATCTGTGTGTTATTTTTCACTGTCCAACTAAAATAGGCTCAAGCTCGTCTGGGGCTCAATGTCAGAGATTTTCTGAGGCTCTGTACAGCATTACTGTCTGATGATGCCAGAAGGCAGTCAACAGGACACTAGAACAACAATTAGATGGGGGTGGTTTGTTTTACCTTCAGAAAAATCCCCAGCTGGCCCCTGTGATGGACTGGCAAATCCTCAGAGCACACCTGGGCTCAAAGAGGGAGATTCCGATCTTCCGGTTTCTGCCACCTGGGGAAATCTTGGGAGTCAGGCAGCTGCCCAGGCTTCCCGGCTTCTTGCACAGTTACCCTTGGAGTTTACTGGGGAAAATATGGAGCCGAGTAGCTGGGGTAACCTGTCACCAGTAAAAGTAGCAACATTTGTCAGCGCAGTGGTCGCAGGTTATTTTGAGGAGGCCTGGCCCATGTGTCTGGGTGGTGTCCCTGCTCATTGGTCGTGGGGGGGAGGGGGGTTGTTCTGTAAAGGGATTCCTCTGGTCTGTCATAGACCTCCATTCTGCAGCATCAGATGTCCCTTGTTAGGCCTCTCATTGCATATTAAGTAAGTTAATGGTTGCAATTTTCAGCAAAAATCATCTCGATTTTCTCAACAACCGTCTATTAAAAGAGATGTCTGATCTGAATTTCAGCCAAAGGGAACATCATTCACTTAATTCCCCCGCAGCATGATGGAAGTGTGATAAAACTGTACAGTATCTAATGTGAAATGATATATGCTTTATTCATTTTCATCAGATTTGTTCTAATGCATTGTTTTGTGTCATTTCCAATGACACACACATTACAACGGAATACACTGAGAACGATTCAAAAGAGCTACAACGGATGAAAACATGAAAATGAGCCTGAGCATCGTCACTCTTTTACATTTAATTACACTTAAAAGAGTGCAAAAACCATGTATCAAATACCTCCATTCTGGTGAAACGTGGAACCAAAATGGATCTGTGACAGCAGTGAGTGAACACTGACCACCGTGCAGATACAAGAATGATTTTTTTATATAATCAATGAGTTATGCATATTAGGGTAAGCATACTAAACTTAGAGCAAACAATACAGCAGGAACGCTTCACGCTCATAGAATAAAAGGCTCAGTATTATGGCTCTGTAAGCTTTCTGGCACTCATTGTGAGGTCTAACATGGCCTAACCTACAAACGAGGCTAAAACAAACCAGAAGTAACATCCTAGTCTAATAAATGAACAAATAACCAAAACTCAAAACTCATGAGTTGACAAAAAAAGATATTGGCTCAGTGACTTGATAAAGTAGTAGATGTGGTATTAATGATGTCAACCTGAATCCTGATGCATTAGAAAGGAAAAAAAAAAAGAAACAATCAAACAAGTACTGGAAATTTTCTTTGGCATTACCGGAAATCACGATCCAGTTCACCAACATACTTAAGTAAAGGCGACATGCTGAAGAAAAGGTTGGGTTTGCTCCGTTTCTTGCCACATTCATCTGTGTTCAGGGAAACCAGAGCGGTGGAAACCAAGTGTAGGTTTGACAAGTGGACGACATAAATAGCAGCAGAAATTCTCCATCAGGCCACGTCATCAAAATTACATAAGACAGACTCCTGTTAAAAGTTAGGAATGAAATATGCATCGTTAGCCTATCCCACTTTAGGATAGGCGATTGACTCAGACACCCCGAAGGCACTCTTCAAACGAGAAAAACGTGAATCAAACCCTCAGCATCCGACAAATCACAAGAGTGTATCATCATAAAGCACCATATTGAATCAGTGTGCAGTGTAGTGGGTCAGGCCAAACGTGACCTGCTTCTGCTCACAACCCGCCAAGTAATGTTTGTTATTCACAGTGTTTGGTGACCTCCAGGTGAGACAGATGACACCGACACTTTGTTACCATTGTACCTAGTGCAATGAGCCAACTTGTGATCAAGATGAAAGAGGCATAGTCTTAGTCATGTGATCTGTCCCGCGATGCCGATCGTCCCATCAGGAGTCCTCGCTGGCCCGCTTGCGAGATTGGTCACCTCTGGAACGAACGGAGACAAACAGATCCACTTCAGTACCGTGGACGGTGAACGGACACAGAAATGTACAGTTTGCCTTGTAGGCTAGCTGAGCTCACAACCCCTGAAAACTCACCGTGGAAAGCCGTTCATCGAGAGCTCCATCTGAAGCTTCTGGTCGTGAGCGGCGTAGTCCGACAGTAGAGACTCCACAGCAGGAGGATTAATTTGGGGAATAAAACCGGAGAAGAGAGCTGGGGCTAACTGGGCCCAGTCTGATGGACAAAAACAAACAAAAACAAACAAAAAAATGTATCAACTATGCATTAAATGATGACTCATGAATGATGGCATTTTTTTCGATATATCCATTTTGCTTGCATTACAGTGATAATTCTGTTTTTTGATGCGTCGTTCCTCTCGCTCCTGACATCTATTGGTCATAGGGGGTAATAACAGCATCTTAGCAAACAACCTGTCCCACAATTCTATGCAAAATGCAACTGTTTCAGCAATTTGATGTTATATGTGTTAAAGTTAGGAGCTCTCATCCTTAACCTTCGGCTTTCTTTGCAGACTTCTGAACGACACAATACTTGCATCCAGTTTTCTGTTTACACTGAATTTTCTAACCATTGTGTGTTTGTTTGTTTTACACAAACTGGTTAGCCGTCCCTGGAATAGCCTTGCTCATGCATCACTAAAAGTCGACACCCTTGTCGTGTGACACAGGACTGCCTGCGTCACGTTCCCAGGAATGTCAGGCCAGACATGAAATAATATGCGCTGATTTGTGTGAAAACCAAAGAGCAGTATAATTACTTTAAAGAAAAAAACACAATTGTAATCAGTGTTAAATTTAGATTATATTGAAAAAAAAAAATCAAGGACTATCACTTTAAACTCTTCACAGCGCATACGAACTGTCTGGCTGGAGGTTGTTTTGTTGTACCCTATGGTAATGTTATCACATCAAAGGCAGAACAATGTAAAGTGCAACGGTTGAGAATACAGACGTACACACCCTCGCATACACAGCTCACCTGGCTGGAGACTATAGAGGCCTTTAACCACACTGGCCATTGTTGATGGTTGAACTTGAAAGGGCATGGAATGAGCTTTGATGAGAAGAGCTGAAAAACAAACATTACAAAAGCTATTCAAACCATAAAACCCAACCAGGCACAGGATCGCTCCAGAGTGCCGTCTTGATTTAGAAACATCATGGCTGAGAGGTTCATAATATAAGTGAACGATCCTAATCCAAGCGCTATACTCACGCATCAGCGTGTCCACGTGTTTTTCAGCCACGTGATCCGCAAACAGCTTCATTAGATCATCTTTTAGGTCTCTGTTTAGCTTTGATTCGATGTAGAACTTGTTCTGAAAAAATTGAGATGTGTGACACTTTAATGCAAGAAATGTAGGAGCAGAAAATCTATATTTGATGGTGTACCATGTAGTCTGAATGGATCAGTGTGGGCTTTTTCAAAATCCATGTTAAAATGATGCCTACCAAGTACATAAACACAGGAACTATACATTGGAGAGAAGCTGTGTACTGCATCAGTGCAAGGTTAAAGTCCTCAATGAAGTTCTCAGACGGGCTGGCCTAGGAAACAAATTAAAACAATATAAAAACAATGCAAACTAATTTCATGATCACTCATCCATGGTGTCGTTATTTGCTGTTCCCTTACTTGTAGATGGGTGGAAACCTGCTGCAGATGTTTTGTTATCTTAGACGTCAAATCATCGTAGAGGAGCTCAGAGTGCTGCTGGCAAACACACTTATAGACGTAACTACGGGAAAACAAAGCAAACAAAAAGTCAGACCCCTAAAGAAATCTATGAATTGTGTAATAAGGTGCTGCAGTGCACAAGAACTACGTCCCAGAGATCACCCTCATCATATTCATGATTGATTTTCAGAGCTTTTACTGTATTGTACATACACAAGATTATTTTGTGTCAATTTCTAATGCTTTTTTACATGTTTTAAGTTTATCAGAATTCTATTATACTGTGTATTGTATCAGTAGTCCACCAGGGGCCCCCCTAGTTAAATATAATTTGGCTCATATAGCACAGTTTAACATTCATTTATAAGCTCAGTATGTCATTTTTAAGCAATTTTTGTATTCTACTATATATTTTTCTTTTTTTACGTATTTTTAAACATAAATGCTTGAATTCAATTCAATTAATCTGCTGACTATTTGGTTATTGATTACATAGCTGATTTTTATATGTATATACTATGAGAATGTGACACGAATAAAAAAAGAACAACGTTGGCAAACGGAAGTGCGCAACTTTGGTGTTTGCGCCCAGTTGTGTTCCTTAATTGATTAAGTGTAATTTTTGTTATTTTTAAAATTTATTTATTGAGTAGTTGCTTATAACCAATTTATTATGGCAACTCTACAATGTCCTAACGTGTGCATGTTTGTGTGTTGATCCGTTTTTCCCTTTTCAGCTCCTCCTTTGGTTTTCGGTTGAAGTCAGGACTTGAAAGAGGGAGGATATATTCCTGGGTTCACAGAGATCTGGACCCTTACCTGTATATCTGTGCATAAGAAACAGTGACATGATCTGAGGGCTTCTGAATAAGCAGAAGATCCAGTGCTTTCTCCAGGTTGGGCCAGTGGTTTTTCCTGTAGTCTTCTACAGCCATAGCATTCAGAACTGAGAGACAGAGGAGAGCAGGTCAGTATTCAAATCATCATTTCATTCTAATTTCAAACCACAATTAGGCCTTTAGCTTCCTGCCACGGGCCTCAGCATGTTGACAGGAACATCCGTGTACTACTAGCTCAGCAGTACTACATACTGCTGCTCGGAGTAAAGACTTACGGAATTTAGACGTGCAGTCCAGGCTGAATTTCCCCTGGACAGCACCAGTCGGATCCGTGTAGTCACTTTCGCTCACTTCACTGCCCTCACTGCCCGAGTCCGAGTCCACGTATTTAGACCCGTCCGTGCTGCCGGCCCACAGTTCTCTTCGTCGACCCCCGTCTTCACCTCTCGGTACCGGTAAGCGGACCAACCGTGGTATCGAGCCCAACTGCTGGCTCAGATGCGTGCAGACTTTCTCGCTGCTCTCAGTGTAGTTGTGATTGTTGTTGTCTTTGATATCCAAACCGTCCTCGTCCATGCTCTCCATTTTCACTTCGCTTTTTGGGTCTATGACGCAGGCGTCAACGGGGAAACATTTCAGATGCAAAACGAGGATAAGTGTAGAAACTACGAAGCGTCTTTGGTGACCATTTCTGTTCTACCGTTGTTAAACGAAATGTTACGACACGTCGCAACACAGTAAGCTGTGACACCTGGGAAATGAAGTTCTCAGACGTATAACTCGAGCTAAAACGGACGTTAGGGTTGTGTGTCTCGGTTTTCGAGCGACTTAATCGTCTAAATCCTCACATATCGCACTTAAATAAACACACTAATCTTTGAATATAATGAAACGTTTAAAACGCGACTCCTTTTCTCTCCCGATCAGTGCCAAAAGCCTCACTTCTTTCACAGGAAGGAACAAATACCTCCGTGACGCTAGGGGGCGCACTGTCGGTCTGCATCATGACTGGACGCATGAACGTCAATTGTGTATAAAATAATAAAAATAATCATTCCATGTTTTTTTCCAGAGTCTTTTTACTGTAAAACCCCAAAGGAGAAAACATTATTCCTTATTTTTAAACTGTAACAAAAACATGTTTAACATGGCATGACAATGTATAGACATATCCCCAAAATAACCTTTTTCCAAATATTGTTCGACCACCCACACTCAACTTTAAGTCAGCAGTCCCATGGTTCTGAATGAAAATGTAGCAACATTGTTTTATGAAAAAGAAACATGGGAATAAAACCATTTTAAAAGGGAAAAAAGTGGTATTTCTTATATGTGAACTGACTGAAACAACCCTAAGGCTCAACAATACAACTTAGTATAACTTTGTACAGACAAAAACCACCATCTACCCTTTGCTGAGTATGTCTCATGTCTTCGTACAAAAATATGAGGCCAGGCCATACAAAGTAGCTGCCACATGTCAGAAGGAAACCATTACTGATAGTTACACTGTATTCCCAAAGTTGGAAACATCAGGTTAAACATACAAAGCTTATGACAGAAGATTGAGTTTTCTTTGGTCTAAATCAAAGAATTCTGTTCCTTTTCCTCAGCATTTACCATCAAGAAAAGGCAGAGCTTTACTGTGTATATTGCAGTTTTGACAATATGTTCAAGTATACCGCCTGAAAAATCATTCATGTGTCTGAAACTCATAGTACCCACTATTTAATGTGCATTAGGTTTATAGATTTTCATGTTTCACCAAAGTACATTGAACCAGGTGGTCCAGGGATGATGCCACACATGAGTAATTGTGATGGCTCCAATTTAGGAATTAAATGTGTGAAAGTTCAAACTAAGAGAGTTAGCTACAGTGGATGAGAGCATGGGGTGAATTTCCAAATTGTGAATGCAAAATTGCAAGATGAGAGGTGCATGACGAGGGGGGAAAAACTACTGCATCCTATTTAGAAAGTACTTTACAATGTGAAGTTTCAGACATATGCATGTGACCAAATTGGGCACTGAAGAACAATTAAAAAACAAAAAACTTGCTGCATATTCACACAAAGTTGTCACACAAGTTACAACTTTATGAAAATTGATAATAAGGTTCATGAGTCAAAATATATGAAACATACATATAAAAAAAAGACAATTAGTGCTTTTTCAACAGGGTATTTTACATTTAAAGGTGTGTGGTGCTCTGAGTCTTTTCAGAATTATTGTCTGTGTCTGTCTGCACACTCAATGTGGCCTCGTTGACTAGTGTTTGTGGTATTGTGTCTCTGAGGGAAGCCTCTCCATCCTCTGCCAGCAAGTTTGCGTCCTCTGGCTCACTGTCCTCTTCTACGCTGCATTCTGACTCCTCACTCTCGCTCCCACACGAGCTTGACGTCTCATCTTCAGAGTCAGAGTAGACTTCGGCCCCGTGGAAGATGTAGTGATTCGGTGCTTGAAACAGGTACTGACCTGCTGCAAAAACCCAGTGCAAAACAAAAAACAATTACTATCAATTGATTGTGTGTGGCCAGCCAATGTGAAAGCTGACAGAATACACCATCGTACCAGTTAATTGGATACACCTGCACAATCTAATGCATAATAGCTCAATAATCCTGCAATGATACATTTCTACAAGCTTTAATGTTAAGCATTTCACATCGTCAGAGTGGTCATAATGAAATACTTTAAAGCTGTAGGTAGTGACAACTATGCTATAATGCAAAGTGCTTCCAAACTAATTCATGAATACAAGGGGCGGGATAAATTAACACATACAACATAATATTAACAAAACTAAATTTCACTTAAGTTCAGTCCACAACTATTTGGCACAATGTCAACGAAAACCAATTTTCAGCCTCTCACTGGTATCATTTACTGCATGACACATGTGATATTGCTGATCAAGGTTTTAATGAATCAGATGATTGGGTGGAATGGCCTGGCATCTTTCATCTAGGTAATATTTTGTAGAAACAAAATTTGTTATATTTGAGAAAATCCTGAACATCCAGAAAGCTATAAATCAATCAAATGTGTTGAAAAAAGAATATTTAAAAATCTGATATCTGTAGCTCTAGTAATCCTGTAATAAACTCATCCAGGATGGTCGACCTGCTTGTTAGCTATGTAGCTGTCTGTGCATGCACAGTCTGCCCAGCCACTCATTGCACAAGACTGCTGGATTCTCATTCTGCAAGTCAGTGTTTCACACCGATAATTAATATAATTTAACTTAGGTGTTTTTTTTACACGCAAATGCATGAAGGCATGTTAGGGCCAGTATAGTTTAAAAATTTTTTTTGAGCCATATCATCTGAGATTATAAAGTTGCAAATAGGTGAGAAAAAAACCTTAAAATAGAGTCATTCTCTCAAACACACACACAACACTGAAAGGACCTGCATACTAAAAGCATGCACACAGTACTAAATAACCTCGTGCTTGTGTGAATGCATGATCATATGTACGTGTAGTTAAAAGTGTGAATGCGCAACAAGTGAGAGCATGCTTTTAGTAAATGGCGTGTGAGAGGTTATACACGTGTGGCTGTGCCATCTGTGAGCATGTTTCTAGTTGTATGTGCTTGCTTTCAGTGGCGTGTGTGAATGACACTGTGCGCAATGATACTATTTCACTGACGTTATAATCTGAGATAATTTGTCTCCCAAATCTGTCGTTGTATGAATGACATGAGGCATGAGGTAGTTGTAGTTGGATACAGCTGTGATGCACTCCTCTCTCCACCACTCTCTGGACACATCCAGCATTATCAGGTCATGTGCGTTTGTGTGTTTTGGGGCGTTTCTTTACTGGAGGGAGGGGGTGGGGTTTTTGGGTTGTGCACTGTCAAAATCCTGCTTGCTCCAACATGACCTAAACTACCTTTAAGTGAAACATATATATATATATATATTAAGATGTTTCATTTTCCTATTAAAGTTTATCACAGTATTTACATGCTTATAAAACGCATGATCCTGGAGCACGATCACATGATAGTGGTTTAAACTTACTCTCGAGTCGTTTGCTGATTGGACTTCTGTTGATTCGACTAATCCAGCATCGTCTACGAAATTCAAGGTTGGAATTTTGGCTCTTTGCTTCTGCAGCCTCTTCTATTGGAGTGTCCACTGCAGGTACCTCTGAAGACTCTGCAGTCTCTTCACTAGGACGCTGAGCCTGTGGACAAAGCTCAGGGGGTGCAACATTGTCTATAGCCTCTGAGGCAGTCTCACTTCCTGTCTCCTCTGATGGTTTAATTAATGAGTCTGTACTTTGTTGCTTCTGCTCCTCCTGTGCTACGTCACTGGAAGCAGACAAGGCCTCACACGGTGGTTGTCCTGGTAACCGAGGGGGTTTCTCAGTGATCTCAGTGAGTCTTACAGTGTTGTAGCAAAGCTGTTCAAAGTCTCCACCCAATCGGTGACAGAGCTCATTGATAATGACATCACAGTCACCAAGAAGCTCCACATCAAAGTTGAGGTGAGGAAGTTGCTCCCTATTGATCAGGACCTGAGGCACTTCATGAGGAATGGAGTCTGATATGAAAGGAAAGACACAAGTGAAAGGGTCTGTTCCACTAGGACCATGATAAATGAAGATTAAAATTACACACAGTAGAAGAGAAAGGGGTGTATTCATCTGAACAGAACTTACTTGGGATAAGAGCAACTGGTCGTACTTTAAGTGAGGAGCCGATGACTATTAAGAGGTCCACCTCATCTTTATCTTGCTTCATGGCTCTGTGGAACATTTCTGGAAGATTTTCTCCAAAGAAGACAATGTCAGGCTTCATGATTGCCAAGGGAATATCTGGACACCGTAGACAGTGAGGGACAACCTGCAGTAGCATTGATTACGTTAATGGTTAAAAATCTGCTTTCATAGAGGATACTTTTACTGATTGTCTGTAATATCCACAATGACGTGACTTTGCGGCCAAGTAACCTGTGCAAGTCTTGTTTCAGAGAGAGACATGTTAACTGCAGTATTACTGTGCAGACTAACACGTGAGATACAACTGCAGTATGTTGACTACAACATACTGCACAACACATTAATACATAAAAAGGCATTATCATACATTCATGGAGATAACATTCTTACCCTTTTCAAGCAAATGCTCATTAAGAAGCTACGTGCAATGTGGTCATGTCATCTACTGTATATATAAAGACTTTTGTACTGGTACAATTGTTATCAGTCAATATTACAGTGCACTTTTAACACAAGCAATCATCGATTAAGTGCATCAATTCCAAGATCACTTTTGCACCCAGGCTGTAGCTACAATGTTGCAAATGCATTCCCAACCTCATGCACCTGGACTTACTTTCCATTTATTGTTGAACCTTAATGGCAAATTGAAGCTATTGTTCATTTTGCAAAAACCATTACTGCAAGAATACTTCAAAATCACTATGATTTTTATCGTGATTTTTTCAGAAAATACCTGGTTAAAGATGTCCTCTCTTATAGCTTCACAATCCACTTTGTGTTTGCAGACAAGACAGGATGCAGTTGCAAACGAACCTGAAATTAAAGTATTGTTAATGACCTGTCATCACCACCATATTGTAGAAGCATTGCAAATAGTTTCAGTCCATCTTTAGAGAGATAACTTACCATGACACTGGATAATCCGCTGAACTCCAGCCACTTGTTCTAACGTATCAATATTCTGTGTGTAATTGCGCAGAAGCTTCCCCTGTTTATCCAGCATAGATATGAATTTGTGACAGGGAGAAGGCTGGAACTGACCCGGGTAGATTTCCTGTAATAATTGAACATTATTAAACATTATCACCACCGTCCCACTGGCTTTCGCCATTAAAATGACTTCTCATTAATACAATGACAGCCTGACATCTTTGAGATGAGCTCCAAATTGACCCCGCCATACAAAAATCATTCTCTGGGTGCATTTGAACCACTGACCCACAATGACATAGACCTTTTTAAAGTATCAGGTAAGAGGGAGAGAACAGGGGTTGTTCCTGACACCATGAGCTTGAAATTGTGATGCAGTAAGTGGGCTGTGCTTTCCTCACCACGCTGCCAAGCAAATCGACACACCAGAAGCTCTGCATTTTGCTCAATGCAAGCAGCAGAACTCTGGCACAAAACTACAAGCAATGCATCCAATATGGAGATTGGGAAAACCATATAGCTCATATCAGTCAAGGAACCACTACACGGTGGAACAGCACCACTTACATGCATGGACCAGCCAATGTTATTTTACTACTGAGCGTGTTAGGCACCTTAACAATCCATCATCATTTTACTGTACACCTCAACAACTCGGGCTGAAAGGATTCACTGTTCTCACATTTCATCTGCCCTGTTTCCTCAACAAGGTTTAAGCTTGTAATATAATACGCAAACAAATAAGTCAAGTCAAATCAATGTTGTATGCACAATAAGGGCAGACCATGTACAAACCTTAGCAAACTTGAAAAATGGCCGTGGGTCTCTTCTGAAGTATTCAATATCAAACATGGCTTGAGGGTCTGGAAGATCAGGAAAATCTACAGCAAGCCTAGCATAAATTCCATCTCTGGAGCGAAAATCTGGAATTCCGCATGAAACAGACACCTGCGAAGAGCACACAAAGCACGCAAGGTAAGCAAACCCACAAAGGTACAGCGGAGTGTACATATTAATGCCATTACATCAACCTCAAAATACATAAATACATACCCCGGCACCAGTCAGCACAAGGATCTTTTTACTTTCTTGGAGTAGCCTGACCACATCCTCCAAGGTGTTAATATCTTTCCGCTTCTTCCTTTTTGGTGGCTCTGAAATGTTGATAATGATTTGCCACAGCGTCATGTCGTCCAAGTCTGGTGGGAGTACTGTCTCAGGGAGCAGGTCCCTCAGAATCGTCCTGGGATCTGTTTCTCTGATGTGTTGCTGGATGAAACTGTAGGAGCCTAGCCAAGAATACGTGAAACTTACAATCATGCGTATGTAAAAACCTTCATGATGCATCACTGTGTGTAATATGAACGTACACATCTGTTTAATAAATAAGAACATAAACTTAAATGAAATGACGCCCTTAGTAAGATGCATGCATCAAATGTTCCTTACCTATTTGTGGTTGAGGTGTCCAGTCACTGGAGCTTGCATGTGAGGATCTGTCATCTTCCTCTGTGATGTGTTCTGGTGTGAGAGTGAGACCATTGGAGGGGAGGTCATCATGTCCAAGAAAATCAGAGTCTGGTCAAAGAGAATGTAGCGCAATGAAAACACAAGTAACGACACAGGGCTGCTGCAGTGAAGTGGGTTATGGCTACCAGAACAACACACACGATTAGTTACGACTATCTATAACCTCGATATACTAACCAACGAACATTAAGTTGAGGTGGAGATGTAAACTAGCTAGTGGAGGCTACGTTGCTACAAAAGTTACTCCAGTAAGGGCAGTTTAAACGATTCATCCCTCGGGTTGTCGTGGAGGGAAAGGTCGTGTTCACCGGTCTGTTCAGGTGTTAGCGTCCTGAGAAGTATTATGGAAGTTTCACCACTCAAACATCTTCACTGTGCTACTACGCTACTAGCCGAGAAAGCTCGCCGCTGAAGTTAGGAAAAACAAGCACAGCGCCCCATTAGACGCGCGCACACTTGAAGCTTTGTCAAACCCCCCTTTTCATACCTGCGTCCTCTCCGACTGTGTCCATTAAACCGTTGTGGTCCAGTTTCTCCACTGTTTTGCGCGGCTCGGAGCCCAGCAGTCCCAGTCCATTGTTGTCTACACCTAGTGCTACTGGGGCCTGCTCTACCGCCATCACCGGCTTTGCTTCCTTCTCTGCTGGCTGGGCACAATTTACCGCCGCCTCCCTGCTCTCCGTGGCTCCTGAGACGCACGAGAATTGGTCTGCCTCAGTGACTTTGAATACGTAGTTGGTCACCGGACTGAGTTTGGACCTTTTCGCGGCCGGTTCGTCCATATCGGAGGCGCCTAAACAGGCCGTTCCGAGGCTGTTCTCTCCGTCCGCCATCTTCGGGCTGCAGACCCGCTGAGCAGAGTCTTCCCTCAGACAGCTGGCTCATTTGCATGAAGCACGTGACTTGATGTCCGCCAGTAGTCACGGCGTGTGCGTTACGTCGACGACCACAACAAAATCCTGCTACCTTCACATACTGTCGGAAATAACGGAAGCTACGGGAAACCCTAAGTTTATTTTCTTTTCGTTTTGCTATTTCAGTCACGCAGTGCTTGTTATTCAATGTCGTCAAAACATTTTTTTTAGTGAGTAATAATTTGACAGGCGATAATGATGAGTGAGAAAAAACAAATGAGAGAAAGGAAAAAGACCTACAGTAAATGTTCATGTATGGCAAGTCATGGTACACACAACATCGATACCAGATTTTTTCCGTAAACATTTATTTTAAGTAGGGCTATAAGGTGGAATTATTTTTCTTATTTAACAACTGTTAACTGGCCGTTCAAGTATGCTGTCCAATATAAGATAACGGTTACAATATGTTAATTAAAGTCCCTATGAATATTGCAGAGCTGCCGACAGGGGCGCGCTTCCGCAAGTACAAACTGACCAGCTGTGATCGTAACAGCGCTCATTCGAGTAGTTCCTATAACACGACATTTCACTTGTTTAACCTAACACATTATATATGGAGAGTATTTTGAACTGCAAACCAGAGGACCTGGAGGACTACTACGAGGTTTTAGGGTGTGATGAGCTCTCGACGGTAAGGTTTAGCCTCTTTGCTGCGCGTCATGATGTCAGATCCTCAGAACACATAAGGCTCAGATGTGAAAGAATAAACATGAAAAAACGACATAGCACACGTCGACACATAATCAGCAATCCATAATCGCTTAAATCAAAAAACATGATTTATGATTACTCCAGAGATTAGTCTGTTCCCGTCCGTCCAACCGAAACCTGTTGATTTTAACCAAAACATACGGTTGGGAACGCAGTTGTGCTAATGATTACTGAAAATGGTCCAAACCGTTTCTATCCACGCGTAATACTGTGGCATGTTAATATTGAAACATTTATAATTCATCGATTACTACCTATGTGGATGCCAGCAAAGAGATTGTGTAATTTGTTGTTTTTTCGGGTAGAGGGGGCCATGTTGGGCTTTAAATATACAAAACCTCTTGTTTATCAAAGGGGAAAAGAGCAACAACAATGTGTACCCTGTTGCAACATTAACAGCAACGCAGTCGTTGGCAGTCCTGTTGATTTGCAAGACACTATAATACACTGGACAATATTTTCTATTTCACAAAGAATTAAATAAAAGTAAAACTTGGAAAGTCAAATTAATAGTTTTTTGTGTTTTTTTAAAGTATTTTCTTGATTTTCTCTGCTGCAGGTTGAACAGATTCTCAATGAATACAAAATCAGAGCTTTGGCATGTCACCCAGACAAACACCTAGACAACCCAAGAGCAGGTACGTACTGTATTTGCTCAATTTTTATGATAAAAAATGGGCAAATTCAACAAGTCATATTTACCAAAACAGTATTTTATACACAAATATACATTTGATGTATTTATTTACATAATTTTATCTTTCTTACTCTTAACTGTATTTGTAATGAAAGTTTCCCCTGAACCCCCACATTTCCAGTGTGTCTGTGAAACAAAATAGGTCCCTCTTCTCTTTATGTTGACTTCAAAGCAAATTATGTTAATTCAAAAGATCCTTACCACAAAGAGGTACTCATTTTGTAAGGACATTATGCCTTGTTCCATCTTAGTCCTCAGTATTTCTTTTGGTACAGGGGCAGATTTCCAAAAGCTACAGGAAGCCAAAGAGATTTTATGTGATGAAAGCAAAAGGAAGAACTACGACCTTTGGAAAAAAAGTGGCATTATGATTCCATTCCGCGAGTGGCAAGCCTTGAATGACACTGTAAAAATGGTAATGTTTTACCTTTGAATTCAGTTTTAAGATGCTAACTAATCTGATTGTTAAGAAAGTCTGATATTGTATTTGATAACACTTTTTTTAGTCAATGCATTGGGCTGTGAGAAGTAAGAAGGAACCTATGCTGGAGGCTCCAGAAGTTGAAATCCCAGTCAGCGTTCAAGAAGAGAACCTTCACTGTGAACAGGACACACCAGGGAACTCTTCTTCTCAAAGAGCACCATCATCAAGTGAGTATATTTCTAATGTGAATTGGTTGGATTTTACAAATTGAACAAAACGAAAAGTATAATGACCCCCTCAATGGGCTCAATGTACCAAACCTGTAGATGTAAATAATGATTGTTATTATTGTTATCATTATTAATATTATTACAAATCAGTTAGACATGTTCTCGATGAAGTGATAATAAGTATAAACGTATAAGTGCAGCATCATTAATTCCTAGGTGACTACTGCCATCTGCGTTTCCGATGGGCTGCCGACTCACCATCAAGTCTACTGCGGAAGTTCAGAAACTATGAAATTTAAAGACAATAACAGTATGATTTGTTAAACTATTCATGTTGACTGTTCCCCTGCTGCTAATTTGTTGTGAAGTCTGTTAATTGTGATATCAGATTTGTGAATTTGGTGTGGCTGTGACTTATTATTGCAGCCTCTTCATGCTGATTATTGCACATTGAAGCTGTGATCATGACCATGACATAAAAGCACCTGCATTGTGTGTCTTGTGTTTCATAATGAATAAAGATAATGCCATTGTGTATCATAATGAAGGCAATAAGTGAGGAAGTATGTGTTTATTGTCAGAAAATATATCTATTAATAAGACATAAAACATTCATTCTGCTATGTGGGGTTCATCATATATAATATAAAATCATCAACAAAAGTGCATGTTTTATCTGTCTAATGAATTCTCTAGTGATGCTAAACCAACAAGTACATGAGAAAATAAAACAGTAATAGTATTTCTATCGACATCTGGGCACACTGGTTGGATAACAGGTATTGTTTGATGTGTTGCTAGGCTGTCGTAATTTACAGACTATCTTTTGAGCTCACCCAGCAAATTATATTGATTAACAAAAGCCTAGCTAAACCTCTCATCAGATACAAACAGACAAGGGTGCTTCACGCTAACCTTTTTGAAACATGGCACTCTTATTTCTGCGTTTCGATTGCAGCAGCACATAGGTAGATAGATAGATAGATAGATAGATAGACAGACAGACAGACAGACAGACAGACAGACAGGCAGACAGATAGACAGATATACAGACAGATATACAGATAGATAGACAGACAGACACACAGACAGACAGACAGACCGACAGACAGACAGACAGACAGACAGATAGATAGATAGATAAATAGATAGATAGATAGAAATCTTGTGCACAACTAGAAATGACAAAAATTCCAATCTATTATTGTACAAATATGACGACACAACGTAATGTTATGTCAGAATGATTACATTTATATTATACAGCAGTTTCATTCATTTCATTACATTTGGTGGACTACCTGAATATACCTAAATATTTTGCAACTAGGTCTTATTAATTTGTGTTTTATTTAATGTAGGAAATGTTTTACATTATTTCCGTGTGTTTATTTTGCTCTTTCGACGTCGACTCCTTCCGCCCAATTTGATTGGTTAAACCCGCCTCTTCCCTAACGATGATTGGCCAATGATCCTGTCTGTCAAGCCGTAGCCGGGGTCGTTTAAGTTCAACAGACAGTAACAGTGCAGGCCTTTACTCAGTACTTGACATTGAATTCAGAATGGCGGGCCGCATTCTCTTCCTCCGAGCTTGTTCAACAACCTTACAGCTGACAAGGAACAATGCGACAGCTAGACCCCTGCACCGGGCTATGGCTACCCTGAAAGGTGAGCTTTATTGGCGCAAACGCAATGTTATTCGGTAGCGAGGCAATGGAGGAAATGATAATCGGAAGGAGTCGGTAGTTTCAACTCGATCATCGATACATCTGAGTTAGCGGTGCAGTATCGTCATAATAATCTAAACTATGGGCACGAAATGTGTAATAGTTCAACGTAATCTGCTACAGTTTGTTTTCTAAACTGAGGGGACAGCCATTCAGCGTTGACACGTAGCTGATACTGTGTCGTTTCCGTTTTGTTCAGTACTTGTGTTATTATATTTATGCCCGGGTTGGTTTGTACACATCATTACTAAGTGTGAAATGATCGAGACTGAATCGAATATTCGAAAAAAAACGAAGGTCATTTGGCCTGGCACCTGTAGACAGGCCTCTGATAGACCAACCTACTTTGGCAGCCTGGGATGTTGGGTGGATGCCAACATCCTGATAAGGGGCAGAAGTAGTCTGCTGTGGGTGGTGTCAGATGACGACGTGCAGTTTACAGACTTCCTCATAAACCTGATGAAATTAAATCATAAGATGAGTTTTCACAGAACACAGGAATGGTGAATTTTGGTTTGTTTTTATTGTCATTTTTCAGGGATACCAACAGATGATGAACAGGCCACTGGATTGGAACGACGCACCCTACAGGCCTTCAAACAGGGAAAGGTAGGTCACTTGGTGCATATTGTGCTTAACTGTGAAGATTGAAAATGCATAATCATTTTATGCTCATATTATAGGATCCATATAGCATACTGAGGCCCAAGGAGTATGCTGGAACCAAGGAGGATCCTCACATTGTCCCAGGCATTGGTAACAAGAGGATGGTTGGCTGTCTTTGTAAGTGACCTACATTAAATCGAACTATTGAAAGAATATGTACTGATTTATTATGTTGACTAATATAATTCTCTGCAGGTGAGGAGGACAACACTGCTATTGTGTGGTTCTGGCTTCACGAGGGAGAGGCCCAGCGTTGTCCTTCCTGTGGCTCTCACTATAAGTTGATCCACCACGAACTGCCACATTAAATCCCTATTTTAATGCCTCCAACTCTGTACATCTCAGACAATATTGGCATCCATGTTTGCCTCGTTTATTGCAATACACCACAATGTCTGTGCAAATCATTAAATATGTAGTGTTTCCTGACATTAAAATGTAAACAAATTGAGCTGTTTGTCTAACTGTTTAAGCGATCAACTCGGAATACTATAAACTAAACGCATTTCTTAAGGCATAACCAGTTAAAACACAATACAAGAGGCAAGAGATACTCCTACAGATGTCTTCATGTAATGAACCTCGTGCCATTTTAATGTTGCAGTTGTTTGGAAATATGATGGGAATGTGATGTGGTCTCCAACAATAAACCAATCATCAGAGACATAACTTCTACCTAAGCTGGTAAAACCCTCAGGTGATGTGAAAGCCTTTTATCCTTACACAATCACATCATCCAAAATAGGTGAAAATACTGGTGTGGGTGTGCAGCACATCATGTTTGAATGGCACACCAGCACAAATGTTCAAAGCCTGAAGAGATGGAGAGCAATCATTACTTCTAGAGTGTTTTGATTAGCGTCCTAAATTGCTCCTGTGTACAGCTACCAAAAGAAAAAAAACAACTTTCCATGTTCAAATGACACACTGTCAACTTCCTCTTACTTAGTATGTCTATTCTTCGGCTAGAGAGCATCAGTATATTGCTTTAGAACCAGTGAAAAAATGACTCTTTAGATATGCTTGAATGTACAATGTACTTCATTAAAAGTGAGATGTCTTCTGAGCAAGTAACAAATTTTTAAAAATTAGACAATGGCATCTTAAATGATCACCATTAGCTCTATATTACAAAGGTGAGGTCACCAGATGTTGCAATAAAAAAAAACAAGGTGCCATTTTGAAATAAACTGAGCATTTGATTCCCAAAGCGATTAACATTTCAGTAGCTGTAGTTTATTTTATTTGTGGCTCATTTACGACTTACAGCCCAGAAAACTCAGTCAGTCTAAACCAAACATTCTACTCTAGTCCTCGCCCAATGTCAGCAACTCATCAACATCAAGAGTGTGAGTTTCTACCACCAGAGCTCAAATGAAGATTGGAAGCATGGCGTGGAACCAACTATATCACATGTATGGGTAAAATATAATGCAATTCAAAGCAGCAGCCGCGTAAAAGTACATTTGTCGAGCTTTTAGTGTTTCGTTGTATGTGGTTACTTGATCTGTGCTCATTTTAGAAAGTGTGATTTATACATTGCAGAATAATTGGAAACAAAGATTTTACTGTCCTATTGCATTCTTCGGTAAAACGTCATAAAGGCGGTACTTATGAGGCTACTTCATTGTTTTGCATTACATTTTACAGATACCAGTGTTGCTGTCCACTCAGTGTCCTGTGTGTTCCGCTTTGGCTTCATCACAATTCTCACTGCCAAATGTGAATTAAATGCCTATCTACAAGAGATATCAAATGTGGATTCAACAATGGAACATCAAATACTGTGATGGCATGAGAAAAAGCTGAAATATCAAAGTCAAAGTTAACGAACGCGTGATAGCATTCAAGCCTCAGAGGAGGTTTTAGATTGAAAAAGTCTGAAGCAAAACGTTTGGGAATGTGGTTGCCACCAACAGTCTGGACATTGAGTTCTGGGCATTTGCATACAGGCAAGATCATGCAAGATTAAATCCTTGATTGTGATCTATTGCCTGTAGAAGCTTCTCACGCAGTGCTTCTAGACTTGTGTATTTTGGCAGATCCAGCAGGTTGAAGCAGGTGTGGGCGACAGGTAAGTAATGCTGCCCTCCACCAGTGGGCTGGATCACAAGTTTCAGGCTTTTCATACCCAGGATAGGTATGCGATCACTTCCCGTGAGGAACACTGAAAACAAAAGATACTTTCAGCGACACAAAAACATATGTTATCAACTTGTCGAAGTTCTGATGTTTTAAGTAAGTCAAAGATGACAACACTTACAGAGAAATTGCTTTTTCTTCTCTAAAGGAAGATCGTGGAATACCTCCCAAAAGAGCTTGATAGTGGGATGGTCAGCCCAGTACTCACCTTTGTACTCAGTACTCTGAAAAAGTAAAGACAAAATAATGAACGTGATGGCAGTCAAACTCAGTTTCACAAGACTTTGCGAAACCCAGTCCCTCCTCCTCATCTCCTGGGACTTTAATCACGCTTCTCTGTCTTCTACTCTCTCCACCCTGACTCAGTATGTTGGATGTCACGCCAGAGAGAATAAAACACCATAAATCTAACTTATAAGACAGCAACTCAGGAAACTGACTTGGATGCAAACATATGAAATTTTGTTAATAAGTCCTGTCCTGCTTTCCGGAAAAACGTCAAAAATTTTATATGCGATCACATGAAAATAAATAGATAGTTGAGATGAATTGACCTTTTCAAGTTCCCTCCAGTCATAGTTGGTGTTCCCTATGACCATGGCTTGCAGTTCACTTGGCTGGAAGAGCTCCAGAACTTTCCCACCACACACTTTGTGGAAGCCAGCATAGAAGCACTCAAACAGTGGGGCTACAGATGAGTTGAAAACGTAGTTTACATATGCATTGACAAACTCCTGCCTAGGAAAGGAAGAACATATTATTGGCAGGTGTTTTTTGTAAAAAATTTACATGTTAAACAGTCTGGACATGGGGTGGTGGTCAAAAGATTGTGAAGATGTAATTTTTTGGTTGTAAAGCACTTTTGTTACATAAAAGGTGCTATGCAAACAAAAGTTATTATTATTTTATATTATTCTTCATTGTTATTGACACGTGATGAAAGGCAAATGCTTAGAAATTCTATTTACAAAGCCTTTGACGTTACCTGTTTGATTTATTCACGTTGATATCTTCTCCATTATGTATCAGTTGAATGACTTCTGTGGCACCGAAGTTTTCCTCTGTTACCTTAGAAGTTTGACATTTTAAAATTAAGCAAATACATTGCGGACATCAGACCTGCTCATTTAATGCACTCTGCACCAGAGAAAATTAGTTAACATCATCCTACTGTGAAGTTCAAGCAGAAAGTCTCCTCGAGGTCATCCTCGGTGTAGTCCAGTAAATGCTGTAAACTCCTTATTTTGTGAGAGATTTAGAATTCACATTATTTTAGGATACAGTTCTACTTAATACATTCAAACCTTTGGAGCAACACACCTCATATTATAATATCATTCCAACATCAAAGGCAACACATGCAGCAAGGTAAATTAACATTCATAAACATGAAACCTCAGATGAGTATTCTGTGATCTGACCTTCCCACATCTGGCATGAGCTCTTTCAGGTCATCCAATGTAGGTTTCTTCTTCAAAAGCTTCTTGTAAAGAGCCAGGGGGAACTGGAGCTCTACTATAGTGAGATTGTAGATGGCCAGTCCACAGATAACCCCAATGAGGTGGAACAAGTCAATATCCTCAAAGGTCTGAAAGGAATATTTGCTGATTGTCAAAGAATTTATAGAAGACTGACTGACCAAAAATTCTATCTTAAAAACCAGATTTGAATACCAGATTGTCTAGGAGTTGCAATATTTCCTCCTTATGTCATCCACCAATTACTGAAACAAATCTATTACGTTGCATTACTCATTACATACCTTGTTTGAAAACCAGATCAGCCTGGACTCCTCATAGTAACGGAACATCCCATATTTGGGATCGAGCAGTTCTTTCATGATCAGAAGGAAGAACTCCTTCCTCACACCACCTGCATCAACTGCCTCTTCGCCAACAAAGATCACCTGTCACGAGGTTTAGCACCAGCATTAGCACAATGATAGCACAGTTGTCTTGTTTTAGGTGAGTGTAACTGACTTGACAAACCTTGAGAGGTTTCTTATAGTCCACATTCTTGGACTTCCTGAGGACTTCCATGCTGTCTCCAACTATATTTTCTCTCCGGACGATGAGGATGAGACAGGGGTTCACAGACTCCACTGCTGGCAGGAACATGGAGCTAAAGTTCTGCCGTTGTGCCTGATCCACTGCCATCTACAATTCAGTGGTAAAGAAATAGTTTTGTGTTTTTAGATACAATAATGCAGTCGTTATGGCCCTCATCACTTTGTTATTATAGAAATAATAAATAAATGATAATAGAGTATTATATATTACCACTATTATTATATTATGATCACATTGGATTAAGATCCTTTGCTGATGTTCTGAATAGACTAAACTTTAGACATCTGTTACCTGCATTTGTAGGACGGCATCAGTCTGAAGCAGTGTGGTCTTCGCTTGGGCGTCAAATACAAATGGATACTTACACAGAGTTACCACACCATCGTGGCCCTGCAGTTAGGAATAAACCATCGACTTAGGTATGTCATGAACTGACATCAATCACAAAATGTGCTAGCAGACTCACCAAAGGGTACAGCTGCTGCTGAATCCATGTGATATAGTCATTTCTGATGTCTATCAGATCATCCAACTCATGAATATAGAATTTATCGTACTGTATGATGTGTCCTGCTCGCTCATTCACCTGAAAGGAATTATCAGCCATTCTTAACTGAAAAGCAATTATTCAAATTGTGTCTGACCTTTTAAAGCTACGGTAAAACAAAAAACTTTTGATTTCCTTATTGCTCACCACGTGCAGAATCTCCAAGAGTCGAAGGGACGTGTCCAGGAAACAGGTGAAAATTCTCTGTTCCGTTTGGGGAATGCCCACCTTATGCATCTGGAGTAAATATACCACCACCTCTTTGTACAACTCCACCACCCGCTGAAAGACGGGGGGCTCAACTGTCGGCCACCAGTTTCCTACAGACCAGAAAAAAACAGAACTGTGTTTAAAAATGAATTAAAAGACACATTGTGGGTGTTTCAAGTGGTGCTAAATGTATAAAAACGATTAATCCTACCTAGCACCTTTAGTGGTGCCTCTTTCAGGCTGATGAGTGCTTTAGCAAACGGGAGAGCGAGAGTCACATATGTACTTCGGTCACTGAAGAGTGGACATTCGGGAAGAGTGATGTAGAGTCTCAGTGCTTCTATATCTGGAGGTGAGTTGCTTAATCTGGGAATTAGGTGCTTCTCTAGACTGGCAGCAATCTGAGAGAGACAAAAAAAAAAGTAGCTGAAGAAGTTAGTGCTGATGAAGCTGATGAGGTGACCTGTCTTCTTGTGATCATAGTACCAAAATACACCACGTTAAAAATCCTCAGACTCAGGATTTCTTTCATGAGCACTGACCTGTTGAGATATCTCAGGATGATCTTGTGTAATCAGTCTATGAAACAGGAGGCGGGCCACGTTCATATCAACTCCTGAACATTTACTGCTGGTGCTGTAGTGATCTGGATGGCTTTGGACAACAGACAGCTAGTTACTATCCAGAAGTAGCAGAAACAAAATCCTCAAAATGAGCTGACAAAAATGAAATGAGGGGAATAAAAATGGCACAACAGGACAGTTTACCTCTAACTTTGCTAACACAACGTCCATTAACCTTACATGTGTATGCATACATCAGCAAAATATGTGGTGCAAGAACATACATTTCGTTTTAAGATTACACAAAATGTACCGTTATATCTCTTATTTGATTAATGAACTTAATGAACCCTAGACATCATTACCTCATAGCCAGAAAAGATCCATTAAGGCAGCTTGCTGATGAGAATACGAGGTCAATCTCACTAGAAGAATTATAAAAGGTAAAGATTAGTGACACTACTTTTTACTGTGAAGAGGAACACATGAACTCAGGCACTGCAAACACAAAAGCAACCTAAAATTATTGACAACAGGGATCATATCTGGGCATTAAGAGGTCATGTGAGGAGAGGACTTTACTTTGTGATCTCTAACGGGAGTCTTCCTGGTGAGTGGTTCAGCCATTTTTGGATGAGATCCTCAGTCAAGGTGCATATCTTTCTGTGAGGGTCATGAAGCGCCACTTCGTCCTTCTCCTGAAGGTCCTAGAGAAAAAAAAAAACATAATATCACTGAACAGAAATGTAAGTGCTGATTATCTCATGCTGACTTGAAGTATCCTTTCACAATTTTTCACTCAAGTGACATTCTCTTATGAGAATTTTGGCATTCCATGGTTATTACACAGTAATATTTTCTTTATTTCAGGACAATTGGTTGCTGTAATATCATCCACTTTCATTATGGATACTTGTTAATTGATGTAAATTGAAACAGTCCGTCTGTAATTCCACCTTATTCAATGCAGCTTCCATGTGTGATTAAATGGACAGAAAACTATGAAGCAAATCGAGAGGTGAACAGTAAAGAAATCCATTCTTCCTGAAAACATACGCCAGCAGGACGGTAATGGGCAAAGCTCTGGTCTCCTCCAGCGTAAATCCTCCTGACAAGACAACCCTGCCCTGAGTCTGCAAGGCAATGCAGTGAAAACATTAAACAAAGTATATTTCAAGGCAAACGACATACAAACACACATACAGTGCAAATGAATACATATCAGTTAATATGTTAGAGCACCCTTAAGTGAAACTGTGTTTCAATTTACATAATTTCTAATGATTTCCTAGGATTTTAAAGTCTCTTGTACTCCAGACCACACACACAACAAGCTCCCACTGCCCACTGATTTAATTATCCATACTCGTTTCGTAGCCATGAGGCAAATTCCTCACCTGTATCTGCTGGCCCATTGGAGGTTACCCACGGGCCTTTGACAGGGGCAGGGCTTTTCCTATTGCAAGTGGAGCGTGTACCAAGTTGCCCATTTCCGCCGAGTCCAAATGAGTCCATCTTCCCAGAGGAGGGCGTACAAGCCAAAGTGTGCTGCCTTATGGTCATATAGTAAAAAAAAAAAAGAGTAATATTGCAGTTGAATTAAATTGCTTTTTGTACTTTTACCCACTACACTGATTATTCCATATTGTGTGCACCACAGCGCAATCACATCATTAGACAAGTGAAACAGGTATGCTGTGTTTGTCACAGTGCATGTGCATAAAATACAGAATGTAAACTTTACCTTCCACAAGCAATCTGGGTGACAACATTTCCCATGAGCTCAAATACTTTCCTAGGGTTGATTTCGTGATTTGTGGTATTATGTCCAAGTTGCCCATATCCTCCAGCTCCAAATGTGAACACGCCTCCTTCCTGTAAAATCAACAACAGTTATTCTAATGGTTGCATAGCCACCCAGTTGGCGCAAATTATTGAGTGAATTTAATTCAGTATAAGTTAAATTAGGTATGTATCGGTAAGTATCTGCATTCGTACTATAAAACTCTCCGTTTCAAGTACAGCACGGCTGCACATAGGGTTTTTCTGTGATTTTCCTTTGAGGTTAGGGACATTTAATGGATTCCATAAACTATACAAACATCTACAGTATGAGGTTTTAAGGGCAACATGCTGGTTTAACTTCTACCTCTTGCATGTCCATAGCACACTTAAATGATAACCACAATCTACATTTCTGGTGTATTCACCTTTTCACAACATAACACCAGCGTCAGCCCCATAAAAAGCGACGCCCACACTAAAAAAGAATCATCTTTTCATTTTGCAACTAGCTGCACTTTAAAACCACGAAAGATTCAAAACCAGGTCTTTCACACATCAAAAAGAGAGCACGCAACATAACTTAGTCAGTGCTGCTGTGTGATCTTCTCCACAGGCGATGTAAATCACTTTCTGTGATCTAAGGGACTTCAGCAGGCTTGGAAAATTTCGATCTGGAAAAAAAAACAAACATAAAAATTAAGTCTTAGATTTAAAGCAGCTTCAGGTTTTGACTCCATCAATTCTTTTCTCACCATTATTGTCATTGAGGCCCAACTGACCAAACTTGTTACGCCCCCAACCAAACACTGCCCCTGAAAGTGTTAGGGCAAAACTGTGAGCGCCACCTGCAGCTATCTGGACAAAAGGAATGCCCTGTAGAGACTGAACGACTTGAGGTGTGGGAATGCCTTGGCCATTTATTCCCAATCCAAGCTGCCCATAACGATTCTGGCCCCATGAGTAAACGTGACCTCCTAGGGAATGACAGAGTTATAATTGAGTGGCTTAGCATAACAAAGGCACATTAAGATAAGGGAATGAATATGATTACGTAGGTTAGGCTATTAACAGTAGAGTTCCAGTCTCACCTTTTGAAAGTGCGTGGGAGTGCCAGTACCCACAGGCTACCTGAGCAATTTGTACTTCAGACAAACTCTTGATGTTTCTGCCAATTTAGAGTGAGGAAAAATATGAACATTGACATTTGTTGGGAGATTAAAATTGTTGAAAACCATTTCTGTTGTACGCAACAAATGAGCTAGTTATATAGCGCAACAGTCAAATGAACATGTGCTGACACACATTCACACGTTATGTTCAACCTGAAATCTTTGAAACAGAATGATTGAAAATCAGTCACTATAAAGCATTGAGTGTGGCTGCTCAATTTACCGAGGCACGCGAACACATTCTTCAAAGTTATTCAGTCCCAGTTGGCCATCAGAGCCCAGACCCCATGAAAAAATCTGCCCTTTGTCATTCAAGGCAAGTGTATGGGCCTCTCCACAGGACAGCGCCACTATGATCTGTGCATCCAGGGCAACAACCTGCTCTAATAGTGGAACAGACAAATGCGTTTGTGGTGAATACTTTTGACCACTCAATACTTCTGAAGTGTCATTTTGAAACAATTAAAAGGTAACATACCTGGCTTCTTCCTGGACTTCTCGTGTCCCAGTTGTCCCAGGTCATTGCACCCACAGGTGTATACTGTACCATCCTCAAGTAGGAAAGCTGTATGCCGGCGGCCGCACCCCACATCACACACTTCCTTCCCGTGGAAGAATTCACATCTCCGAGGCTCAATCACTATCTCCTCATCAATGCCACCCAAGCCCAGCTGTCCGTAGGAAGCATTGCCCCAACACAGCATTTTAGATCTCCCTTTTGGCTATACGAGCCAACAGGATTCCTGTTTGTGTGTGACAACGACAAAGACACCTTGGCTAATAATACGTCGCATAGCAAAATCTCATTTCCATAGTTAAGGATGCATTGCATGACACTTCAGCTAGTATCACCTAGCAAGTGCGCTAACACGTCAATATTACAAAAAAATGGACGCATACGAGTATTAAGATAAGTTACTCTACTCATTTGTAAATTTACACACCTACTATATATAGTGCTGCATAATGAACCGGTACATGGGAGGGCACCATGTAAACAGATGAGGCAAGTGGCTAACTACCCGACGGGGCAACATAGGCGTCTCCACACACACAATCACTGCACAACACTTCCGTTCTTCACATGTGCCTTTCAAATTAAAGGCATTAGGGTTTCGATATGTTTATGCTAAGCGTGCGAATTCAAGGAGCAAGTACACTAATGAATTCCTATTAAATAATGTTGTCATAATAACGAACGTCTTCAACTTTCTACGGTCCTTTGTAGAAATGCATACCTGCTCTATTCGACAACGACCAGAACAAGGGAGTTTTGTTCTTGTAATTTGGTGACCAAAGAAAACAGCAACTCTTTACTGACGGCGATTAGACACTCTGATGCAATTTGACCGAATTAATCTAACACCGTGTAACATAAGAGCATTACTTTGAATAGTGTTTTACTCGCCCAGACGCAGCCATTTAAAACGGCCTTGAAACCGCTACAATACAACCACTGTTAGCTACGATAACAATGTTTGACACATGGTTGCACTGTCAGCATGGGTTTTCCACTGATGGCAGTGTTGTTGGTGGGAGTGCACTTAGCAAGCAAATGTGATAGTCAAGAACTATGAACGCATACCTCTCTAAAGAAAGATGTTTATTCCCTTACCTGTTGCGAAAGCAGAAACTAATTTAAACGGAGAAGCGTTGATTTACTATTGCTTAACACTAGCTTGCTGGTTTAAAGCAAATAACAAATCTTTCCAAACACGGGACGAGTAATATTATATTACTATTACTATTGTATTATATTTTCTAAAATAAATTGCTGGTTCGCTAGCTGGTCAAACAAGTAACGAAGCACATTAAGACACTTTAATGACAGAAGTTATTAATACCAGCGCCGTAATCTCCCGTACAATCCCTCCTCTCCAACGTTTTCTGTCCACAGCAACTGCCGTACGGTAGAACTCCTTATCAAGGTAGCAATAACACACTATACACATCCGGTTTGGACCCGGATTTTATTACTCATAAAAATAAAAGTCCGGAGGCAAATTAAAACATTGGGCTAATCATGTGAGACATAGTTTTTGAAAATGTAATGGTTATCATACATGATACTTGTGGAATAATAATGTTGTTGTATGTGGTTGGTAAAACGCTCAGTATATTTTGTTCAATAGGTTTGCTTTAGCTGATCTTAAACGTCATTCGTCATTCGATTACCTTTACTTTGAAATGTCAACCAGCGAAATGTCGTGAAACAGCTGAAATGTTCTAGATGGCGCACATGCGTCACTCTGTACCCCCACTTCACACACACACACACACACACACACACGCACGTAATTCATGGAGACAGTAAGCGTATGTTCTAGAAAGTAGTTGTTTCTGAAATGTAAAATCCGAGCTCCACATACACAATGTCCAATTTTCAAGATTGTCGTTTTTTTTTTAAAATTTATTTTGTATACACGTCAGTTGCCAACAGATTTTGTTTTTCACGAGAAAAATATTTGGCTTTTAGGCTTACTGGCAGTTGTGTATTTGTTAATAATTTTACTGATTGGTCAACAAGGCTAAACACGTGAAAGAATAAGGACGACCTCTGGTGGCCATTTGTATTATTTATTAATATTTATTATGACAATGTCTCTTCACTTAATGCAATTATGAACCTACTAGAGATGATTTGTATGAAAACATTGCATGTCTTTGTCTTCTTGACGCAAAAGATGAAGTAAAAATGGAAAGATGAATCTAGCTCCACCTGGTGAAATCATCAGAATGTGACGTTTATTAATGAGTCAATCAAAACATAAATGAATAGTATGAATCAGATTTCACAATTTAAGTACAGACTTACACAGTGATACGTAACGGGCTTACTTGTGAAACTTGTGTAACTGGTCAGTAATGTCGTCATGTCTTGCAGCCTATTTACTGTAAACCATCGAAACTACAGACTTTACACCCAATGGCTCATTAACATTGTTTATTCTAATTTAGTGACTCACGGTCTGGAGTGTTCAAATGACATCAAACTCCAGATCACGCACCATGCGTAAGTGTTTTCTATTTTTATGATTAACAGCATCAGTGATGACTGTGGACAATCCATAGGTGGAAGATTTTCCATCTCAGCAGACTATTTTAAACCTCCATGTACCTAACCGTTGTGACACCAGGTTCAAAAATAGTTTCTAGAAATGAAGTGTGTCCTGCGTAACTGGTTCTGCAGGAGTTTTTGTCTTGTGACTGACACATAGTTGTCTATTGTTTTGGCATAAGAGGACTTGCTTTCACACACGTTGCACCACAGATCAGCTCACAAGCGGGAAAGCACCGACAGAAATACAAATGTTTTACTTAGTAGGAGTAAGTAGAAGATTCTTTATTTTCATACTTATCAAACGAGAGCTATGAACGTTGTCCTTTTAATCTGGTTCTAACTTGTTCTTCTTTAACTTTAGACAATCACTGGGCTCCTTTTCATCATAATGTGCTTTACAAAAGGACTCAAAGGGGTGAGTAACATTTTTTTCCAGTACAGTATACAGTGGAATACTTTGTTGCATATCTGATTACACTTATATACACCAATTTGTGGTGTATATCAGAAACAGAAACATTTAAATTAACATCAACAAACAAAACTTACATCCAAACACGCTTTCCAAAAAGTTAACAGTCTGAGAATGTATAAAGTAAATGGGTTTTCTGAATTGGTTACAGGTTGCAGATGGAAATCATTGTAAAAAATATCCCCTTCCTGAATCATCTGCCAACAACAAAAAGGTAAGATGATATACAACCCTAAATATATTAAATCCACATTACATTTTGTTTGAATAATAACCTATACGAAATGACTTCTATCTTTTTAGCAGAAGGATTTGAGTGAAGAGGATGTGAATTTACTGGCCAGAATCCTTTCAGCTGGTTTGGTGGACGCAGATCCAAACTATCTACACCACCTCAAGGGCTTCAGGGATTTACACAACAGTTGAACCCACTACAAATCTACAAATCTGTCCAAAATGGACAAAATACAGCTCTGTCCGCCGATACAGTTGGATTTATGATCGCATCAAGTGTAGACTGACTGCACAGCTTTGTGCGTTGGATTACCAGGAGCCACGATATTCTCACAAGACCTCAAATGCTTCACGATCAGTGGTGGGATTTGCATTTGAAACATCACACACGGCATTGGTAATAAATTAGGAATAACTTCCTCTTTGCAGGAAGAGGATATGAACTCAGTGCTGACTAAGATACACGTGACAATTTGATGCTGCTTCCCTGATGTCTTGCTTTGTTTGACCATTCTGTAATTTGTGGTTGTACTGCAGCAGATTTGAAATGTTGAGGCTAAAGAGGCCCCGAAGAACAAGTTCAAGTATCGTCGTAAAAGTGAAAATGCTCAAAAAGAGAAGTGGAATTCTGTCTGTTTGGCTCTGATCTTTTAATAGCTGCATGCAAGCATTTTATACTGTTAACATCTGATTTGTTGACATGTTGAATTAAAGTGTCCAATTCATGAAGAAAAATGTAATTGTCTGAGGTATATCTTTACATCAAAGGGGTAGAGAAAGCAGAGAGAACGGAGAGACCCCTTCCAAACCTTTATCCAGTGCTACTGGAGGCTGACAGTCACTTTGTTTTTGCCATCGTTTTGTACGTGTCCTTACCTGAGGAAAGAGAGAGAGAGAGAGAGAGAGAGAGAGAGAGTGGTGGGGGGGCGTGATTAGAGGAAAGGTGACCCGTCTGTATTCAGCTTGTCGTAAAGTTGTTGATGTCTCTTACCCCAGGCGTAGCTGTTCAGTTTGTCTCCCAGCAGGTAGAGTAAAGTCACCACAGTCATGTTGAAGAAGAAGAAACCCAGTAGGCCAGCGGTGCTGAAGAGGCCCAGAATGGGATACACCCAAATTCCAACTGACAAGTACACCCAAATAATCCTACAAAACACGTTCAGGATACGTAACAGATCATTTTGTACTCCCTTATCTAATAATCGAGTACGTTGTGTGCAAACATTCCATGGCCAAGAGTCAAGAGCCACAGATGACAGACTTTAGCCACTGACATGCACAATTATAAAACACTACCATAGAGTGTGTACCAACACAATCTGTAGCCTGTCAGACAGACAAATCAGCATTATCTGAACATCAGTCTCTTTTTAGTCATTTTTACCCTCAGGCTTTTTGAACACAGACACACACACACACACACATTAAGTGCTGCATAGGACTAGCCAGGACCTGTTAGTATTTGAGTATCAGCCGTTGAGTTTTCTGCTGAGGTGTCTGAAATCTGTAGTCTTCACACACAATAATTGAATTGTATTAAATGTAGTGAGACAGTGTGACGCAGACGTATCTGTTTCATGATCACATGTCCTGATTCGTTCACTTACCAACTTAAGTAAGCCAAGCCTACAACTCCTAATGCTGTCAGCGCGTGTTTACTCCTTGGGTAGGCATGCGGCTGCACCAGTATTTCTCCGAATAAAACAGGAACGACGAACGAGTGCTGGGAACACATTCAAAGAATAATAAAGATGATTCATGTTGTTTTACCAAGCGAGTGTTTTTCTAAAGTGTTGAAAATGTAAGTTTACAGACCATAGCGTGATTAATCCAAGGCGGGAAGAAGGCATCAATTGTAGCTGGGTACACTAACTCCCTGTCATAGACAAAGATCACCCAGAAAAGCAGAACAACAAACTAAACAAAATACAAAGTAGAAAAGTTAAGGTGAAGCAAAGAGACCATTATTTCATGGACGATATATAAGAGGGTCAAAAAACGTCATCTCACCATGCCCACAGGGAAAACGAAAACAGAGAAGAGAAGATCTTTGCATCTGTTAAGCAAACTTTTGGGTTGCGTCTCACTTTGAAGATCATTCACCAAAGCCAGTCCAAAAAAGGTCATTTGCAATATCTGAAATATTACAGACAGCATCAGCCTTTACCTCAAATTTTTTCCACTGTAGCAACAATACATAGACATAAAAAGTCACACTGGAGTCACTCACTAAATTCAAGAAGGTGAGGTACTTCCACGGTCCTCCATAAGGAAATATTCCTGCCGGTAGCTCCTCTCCATGCTTAGCAGCCAGATTCAAAATAATTAAAGCATACCAGCCGAACGCAGTCACATGGTAGACTCTCCTCAGGGTTTCAGCCATGCTAACGTAAACGAACATACATTCACTTTCATCAAAATCTAAAATCGAACAACAAAAAATATCACAAAAACACGTCAAAGCATGAATCTTCCTATCACACCTGAGGTTCACTGGGCAGTAAGGTTAGCCAGGGAAAAGCTCTTTAAAGATTACTCTGTTTCGGCATCAGCTTAACGAGACATTTGAAAGCTGTGGAAAGAAAGCCGACATTCCTAGACAAGAGGCCCACTGTTCAACTCGAAGCATAGGATTCCTTCTTTCGTAACAGCACGCTGGTCCATGTGACTCCAGGAGCTCCCTTATCTAAAACCTACGCTTTAGAGTGTTTTGTAAGAGAAACAGGGTGTAGTAACAATCATAATCTGACCCGGGAAAACATTTGAACTCGTACCACAGATTTATTTTGGCGGCGGACCTCTGACCATCCTGCTACAGAATTACATACTGAGTCACTTACAGGATCCCAAATGAGGACTAGTGTGACAACGCATAGTACGGCTGCTGGATCACATTAAAATGTTATAAAATTGAATGTTGTTGAAACCACACGTATCCACATGCTGATGTCATCCCTTCTATAATATTTTTCTGTTTCATTAGGTTTCTGTTATATTCACTCAGTGTTGACCTTGATGCTTATTTTTTGAAGCTGGTTATCAAATGCGTCTTCATGTGAGGTCGTGTTAGAAAGTCAAAGTTCATCTAATATGAATATGTTGTATTCAGTGGTGTAAAACAAGAATGTGAGAATACTTTACCAAAGTACTTAACTATGTTTCATGACACTTTTTATTTTAGGGGAATATTTTTGTAAATTATTACTTTTACTGAAGCGCATATCTGAAAAAAATCTATGCTTTTGTCAAAAAAAAAGACAAAAAATAGAGTTAAATTTTTCCGGAAAGTGTAATGTTGGTACAAATCCCAACAACTGCACTATTAATTTACTTTTGGTGGTTATAATCAGTTTGAGTTCTTACTGTATGAGATCGCTTTACTCTAAGCTGTGTAAATAATTGTGAAGTCATAACAGAACGTTCCATAGAGGATTCTTCAGAGTCCTTAGTCCAACAGACAGATTCAAAACATTAAGGGGGTGGGTTCTGTGTTTGGACTGAAACTGGACTCAGTGGAGGTGGTTCTGGAGAGGAGAATGCTCGCTTGCAGTCGGTCGTCAATGGACAATCTCAGCCACCCACTTTATCAGACAATGAACCCTCAGCAGAGCTCACTGAGCCAAACACCACAGAAGACGAGAATGTTTCCACAGGTCCTCCATTCCTGCACTTATGAGACATTGTTTGAATTTTTGAATATTCACCTCATTCTTCTCACTACCTGATGTGCATACAGTATGTGAATAATGTCTGCCTTACTCTGTCTATTTGTATTTTATGCTATAAAGTATTTGTTTCTACTTTGTTTTTATTTTATCCACTCAGTATATGCGTCAATATTTTTTGCTGCTATTGCACCCGAGTGACGTGTTATCTTAATGTGCCATCAAAAGTTCATGTTCATCTGTAAATAAAGTTTGAAAAGTGCCATTCAAGCGATTAGTAACTTCCTCTACTCATGGAAGATGTGGTATCATTTTGGTTTTAAAGACGTGTGGAGTGTTTACAATCTTAACCTGAAGATGATCACGAGACGCAAATGCCACCACGGGGAGGAGAAATTCTTTTACTTTAAATACTTAAGCACAGGTATTATCCAAAAATGTCTTTGATGCTTGAGCAGAAAAACATCAGCGGCTGAATGACATTTCCTCCAGTATGTTTTATGAGTCATATTTAATTCAGAGATCTGTACCACCACTGCATGTATTCTTTAACCCAAAAGGTAAAAGTTGTGTTTGTGAAAATGTAATCTAACCCAACTGTTTCCAGATTATCATTCACCGTGCATCATCCTGGATAATTTAAAAGTTATTCTACATGACTTCATACTTTAAGGTCTGCAACCTCCCCATGATCACAGGTGCAAAAAAGGGCAATGTTTTTAAGAAATTTTATTTACAAATATATAGTGTTGTTTGAGACAACAATCATAACATTCTATAGAAAGGTGTACATGGAGTGAATCTACACGCCGTGTTTTACAATTATAAAAGTAGTTTTTTTTTCTTTTAAGTATGGTGTTTTCATTCAAAAACTTCAGGCACAGAGAGAACTAAGGCACCTAGGTCCAGATTTAAATCCACTCACTGAATCCATCACGATTGATTCCCACCGTCTAATGTTCAATAACAAACAAAAATATGGCGCACTGTCAAATGTGTTAGTATATAAACTAATATGAATTGTAGCTGTACACATCACGTTTGTTCATCGTCTATCCAATTACACGAAAATCTAAATGACAATTAACATGGAAGATTTCCAAACATGAACAACTTACATAGCCACCTGTTTCTCAAATGTGTGTAATCATCAATATGATCTTTTGTTTATCATGACTGTGAAATAATAAAGAAACTATATCATAAAATCAGCCTATATAAAACTGTCTTTTGCACTTTAAAAATCACATTTTGACTTAAAACCATCCGACATTTACATAATGGCTACCAGTGCCGCATCGAGGCAGGGGCAGGCCACGTCAAAAAAATTGCACTTTACCCATGCAGTCAGTAAAAATATATATTTGATCACGCATACTCTCTTTTCACGCCCGCTCCACGAGCCACAGCAAGAAGCCCTCAGTTGATCACGGCAACTGGACTCACGACAGCAGGTCGCTATTCATTTATAATCATTCAACATCTGAAGTTCAGTGCCACGGATAGTTTCCTCCACATACTGCTTAAGTTCTTTTGACCATGTTTACAAAGAGTCCATGCATAAATCCCATTTCCACAAAACTGCAACGTTGCTCAAAATGTCTTGTTCATCTTCTTAGCTCTTCACTGGATTTGGTCTCTATTCTACACGTGCGTTGTCTATTCTCTCAACTTCACTTTGGTTCCCAGTTAAGGTGCCATCTAGGAAACAAAGACGGAAAGAAAGAGGACGATTCAAAATGATTATATTCTAAATGTATTTACACAGCAAATTACACAATTAGCCATAATGAGACATAATGACGTTACCTCAAAACGGCTGTAGACCTTCCTCTCCTTCCGCATGCTCTCGATCCTTTTTAGCAGCTTATCACGCTCCTCTGGATTTGTGTATCCTTTGGTAACGAACCTGCTGCCTCTCAGCTTCTCCTTCTTGGCGGTCTCATCCGCCTCGTGTCCTTTCTGATCGTCGGTGACAGCAGGTTGCTTGGCAGGCTCGATCCTGCTTTGGCTGTTGGCTGAAATCTGCTCCAGAAGCAGCTTTGTGTCGTCTCTGAGGTTGCTGCTGGAGAGCACGTTAGCCGTCGATGCGTGGTAGCGGGACTGTGTTGGTTTTGGCTGCTTTGGCAGCGGTGATGAAGGGACTATTCCAGCTGATGTGATCTCTGCCACTTCTGGGATATTATTCTCCTTTGCTTGGTCGTTTTCTTTAGTTTTATCTGCACTGTTGTTCTCCTCTTCATCCTCTGGGTTTTTCTTGCCAGGTTTAGACTCTTTGATTTGATTTGCCACACCACTCTTTTCAGCTGGTACGTTTGGCTCTTTAACCTGGCTTTCAGAAACAACACGTTTGGCCGTATCACTTGGTGTGATATTTGAGGTAGGCTCAGGAAGATGAGAGGAAGATTCGGGGGATTTGCATTCTGACGGGCCGTCCGTTATGGACATACTGGTTTCTTCTTTTTTATCCTTAGGGGACACAACTGACACGTCCGTCTCAGACAGAGTGGATCCTGTTACAGAGGGAGTGGTTGTGCTAGATCCTGTTAGGGTAAGATCAGATGCTGGAATTACTGTTGTTACCTCTGCAACATTTGACCCGTTCATTTTAGATGGCGAGGCATCCACTGGAGTCTCTTCTTGGTGATGTCTGCCATTTTCCAGACCAGATACACTGGACGAACATGGCTCAGATGAAGCGATACTGGATGGTGGGACGCCGTCATCTGTTTTGACATCTTTTGAAGATGCAAGTGCAATACTGGGAGAAACCCCTTTCTCTGACCCAGATGTAGGACTCAAACTTTGGTTAGAGTTCGTCTTTGTGGTGGACTCGGGTGAGACTGTTTTTCCATCTGAGTCATTGTTGTGCTCTGAATGTGTTGCCAAAGACGCCTCAGAGGAAGTCAGCTGGGGAACAGACCCAGAGCTGACTTGGGTAGAATCAGATGTTGTAGGTTTCTGTGGAGTTGTTTTTGTAATTTGGGAGGATTCTGGTGGAGGGGGGCCGGAGGATTCCAGTGGCACTGGTTTCTCAGAAGTTGAGCTGGGCTTTTTCTGGCTATCATTCGATGACATGGTTTCTCCTGGAGTGGAGGGAGGAGCAGAGATAGAGGGGGAGGGACTTTGGCTGCTCTGGGAAGAGCTAGTGTCTGCCTTTATGAGATCAGAGGAAGCCACTGATGGATGAGAAGGACTGGAGTCTGATTTGACGTCAGCTGTTGCATTACAACCAGATGATGCTGGAGAAGAGGCACTGGAATTCAACTGTGAAGAGCTGAGATTGTCAGCGTTAGATTTCGATGTGGTAGATGGAGAAGATGGCGGTTGCTGAGTCTGAGGAGCTGCTGACCGTGCAGGAACAGGCTGAGAAGCACTCGATTGGCGATTCTCTACCTTCTCTGAATTCTTAAAGACTTTGTTTTGGGAGATATTTGGACACGTTTTAGAACTGCTATCCTGCTTGTTAATCTTGTCACTATCATCAACATTTTGAGTGACAGGTCCACGTGCTTCTCTGGACAAAGTTTCTCCTGTAACTACTGCAGCCTGTTTCACTGATACAGTTTCACTGGAACTACATTTATCTGAGGTAGAGTCAATGGATTGCATTTCCTTTTTATCGGTACCTTTTCCCTCACGGTCCTTCAGCGAGGGAGCATGAGTTGGTGTCGAATTTAGTGATGTTAGCGGATCGCCTGATTGTGTTGGTTTTTCCGGTGGCTGGCTAGGAGGAGGCGCCGATCCAGCAGAAACAGGCAGAGATGCATCATCTATCTTACTTGTGGTTACCTCTGTCTTCTCTGAATTAGTCCAACCTGTGGTTTGTACCCCTTCACCGCAGCTTTGGGAGGTACTGAGATCACTTTTGGAACCACTTTGTTTTCGAGCAGGATTTGACAACTTTGGTTCTTCTGACAGTTGGTTTTGCAGAGGTGATGATTCTGCAGGTAGAGACACGCCAGTCTGACTGTTCTTCACTTCTGTCTTCTCTGAGTTAGTCGAGACCCTGGTTTGCCCCGTCTCACTGCGTTTGGGAGTATTTGGATATCTTTTAGAATCGATACCCTGCTTGTTAGTCTTCTCACTGACCTCAACACCTTGAGTGTCTGATCCACGCGCCTGTGCGGCTGTTGATTTGCCTGCATCTTTGGTGGTAGCCGTTTTACCCGAACTGTCATTGAGTGAACTAGATCCATTTGAGGTAGAATCAAGAGCCTGGCTTTTATTTTCAGCAGCACTTTGTTCTGAAGAACTTGGCAACTTCGGTTTTTCAGATGATTGGCTCTGGAGAGGTGTGGAGTCTTCACCTGTTTGCTTATTCTTCACCTCTGTCTTCTCCGAATTAGTCGAGACTCCGGTCTGAACTATGTCACAGCTTTTGGGAGTATTTGGCTGACCTTTGGAATCCCTGCCCTGCTGGTTAGTCTTGGCACTGACCTCAGCACCTGAAGTGACTGAGAGTATTTTTCCTACTGCATCCTTTGAGGCAGCTTTTTCTCCTGATGAACTGACAGTGAGGGAGCAGGACTCCTTCAATGTAGAATCAAGGGCCTGGCTTTGTTTTTGAGTGGTGCCTCGTCCACCAGTGTTTATCAGTGAGGGAAAATTAGGAGCTCTGTCCCCCGTTGCTGTCTGTGGAACACTTGATCTGCGCTGTTTTCGAGCAGGATTTGACAACTTTGGTTCTTCTGATGGTTGTTTTGGCAGAGGTGACGATTCTGCAGGTAGAGACGCGTCCGTCTGGCTGTTCTTCACCTCTGTCTTCTCTGAGTTTGTCGAGACTCTGCTTTGTTCGGTCTCACTGCGTTCGGGAGTATTTGGATCGCTTTTGGAAACAATTCCCTGCTTGTTTGTCTTGGCGCTGACCTCAGCACCTCCAGTGACTGAGCCATGATCTTCTGATATTACTTTGCCGAATGAACTGACAACACCGCCGGGTTCATTTGACTTGGAATCAGGGGCCTGTCTTTCATTTTTAGCACTACTTTGTCCCCAAGGTTTTATCAGTGAGGGAAAATTAGGAGCTGTAACACCTGTTGCTGTTGCTGAGTCACCCTGTTTTAGAGCAGGACTTGACAGCTTTGAATTTTCTGATGGTTTGCTCACAGATGTGGTTGGTGTGTTCTCTTTGGCCTCTGTCTTCTCTGAATTATTCATAATTCCAGCCTTTTCCCCCGTACGGCTTTTGAGGGTTTTATGATCATGTTTGGACTTGCTGTCCTGTTTGCTCTTCTTATCACTGACATCTATTCCTATGGCGGTTGGTCCACATACTTCTTTGGATATTGTCCCCACTGCTTCCTTCACAGCAGCTTTTTTCTCTGACAAAGTATCTGACGGCACGGCTAGCTTTTTGACAGGAGAATCACCTGTTTTCTGTGAGGGTTTTTCAGGTACAGGTTCTGTCTTTTTGCTTTTTGTTGTTTTGTCCTTTAAATCTGTTGACGTGGTCTTCAGAGACTTCTCTTTGCTCTTTTCAGCTTCTGTTGCCTTAGCGGCTTTGCGTTTTGCCGCCAGCTCTTTGAAAAACATGAGCCTTTGGTCAGGATCATTCATATCTAGAAAATGTGGATTCACAAGCAGAGGGTTTGCCAGCGGCATTGGCTGATCAACGTTGGGCAGATCAACTTGAGACGACTGGAAATGGGGCTTTAATGATGAAAATTTAGATTCCTCTACATTTGTTGGTTTGAATGGCACCTGTAAATCCTGGATTTTGGACTGATCTTTTGGCATTTTTCCCTTTGATGAATCCTTAAGATCTGCTTTACTAATCGCTTCATCCGGTGTCGATGATTGTGTGGCTACAGTAGCTGGCTGCTTCGACGATGCTGAATCTTCCTCCGCCGCTTTATTGCTTGCGTCATCTTGTTTGGCAGCACTGTCACCGACTGCTGACTGCTTTGTGGTTTTGCTGCTTGCTGCGTCCTTGGACTCTGCTTTATCTTTCGGGTCATCTGATTTGGAGGTGTCTGTGGTAGAGTGATCAAAACTGATTGACTTCATGTAACGACTCCATTCAAAAGGTTCCCGTTGAGAGGTTCGCCGTTGGCTCAAAACCTGAGAAGCAAATGGCATTTTTTTCAGGTCCGGTTCGGTTTTGTCACTTTCCTCATCCTGTTGGCCCGAGGCAGTTTTAGAATCTTGCTGCTCCAGTTGAGAGCTAAATATGAGAGAGGATCTCAACCGAGAACTCCTCTGTACTGCTGCTTGGTAGTTCCGACGGAATGAATCCTCCCTTCGAAGCATTGAGGTTTTTGGTTCCTTTGGTTCTGTGTCCTCTGGTTTGTTGTCTTCATTTGTCAATGATGATTCAGATGTTGTTGGTATTGTTTTCATTTCTGCTCCCACGGTAACAGCCTCATCAGGCACTTTTTTAGGCAGATCTTGTGTTATTGCTTTTGCATAATTTGGTAACTGACTGATCCTGGGAACAGCAGGAACCTTGAATTCTCTGGTGTTAGGAATTTTAGGAAATGTTAAATCCATGGCCGGTGTTGTTTGCTGTGGGGGGTTAGGGGGATCCTCGAATGCATCTGGTGCTTGACCTTGTTGCATTGGCAGGCCTTCGTCTTCTGCATTATCATAGGCACTGAGGTATGAGCTAATCCTCCAATTTCTTAGCCCCCGTTTCACTACAGGATCCTTACGGTCAAGGTTAGGCTCCTGGAAAAATGGTTTCTGATCCGACGGATTTGAGGAAGCCGGAGAGCCCTGATAGCCGTGCGGCTTGAGATTTGATTTTTTAGGAGATGAACTGAATGGCAACTCTGCTGCAGGTAACACTTTCTCAGAGTCTTGGTCATAGTCGACATTTGTAGTAGATGATAAATAACGATACACTTGTTCAAAGTTATCAGGCGGCTCAATCTCCTGTGGTAAACCAGGTTCAGGAACCTGCTCTGCTCTGTGATAGCCTTGGTTCCAGAATTTATCATGGCTACTGAACTCTGTCTCTGGTCCTAGTCCTGGATAGAGCTGCTGACCCCTCTGGAACAGCCTTCCTGTGCTCTCAAAGTCTGGTATTCCTTGCTGCTGAGGGAACTGATATGTGGGGATTCTGCTTTGAGCACCTTCAGCGTAACTGTGCCGTTTGAAGGCAGGATTTTCCATTCCGGGCATCCTGGGGTGGACCTGATCAATAGGTGGCTCCATCTGGGGTTGCTGTGATTGGAACCTATTGTACATTGTATCTACTTGGTCTAGCGCTCTGTGCATGGATTCATGCCTGTTATGGGGCATCTTTTTCCATTCCATATCCAAACGGTCATCAAAGGGCTGTCTGGGAACTTCTTCTGGACGAGGGACATCCATTGGTAGAAATTTCCGTGGCTCCCTGTACACCGGGGTTTTGCCACTGGGGTATTTGCTCTTCTCTGACTGGGTCCACTCCTCCATTGTTGCGAGCACATTTTCCACCATCAGTGGCTCGGATTGAGCAAACAGAATCCTGAACTCCTCATCAAAAGTAGAAACAAGCTGTCCAAGAAAAAGGTGTGCCATGCAACGGTGTATCTTCTCAAAAGACCACATGAAGCTGGAGAAAGACAATAAATAAGAATGAATGTCAATATTGTTTTTTTTTACACAATCTAATGACAACAGAGGTGCAATAGAACCAACAATCAATAATTACATCTTTCAAAAACCTGTGGTACTTTATAATCTTTCAAAGAATCCACTCACGTGCTAATATGACTTCCTGTGACCGCTTTAAATGGCCTCACCTGTAGTTTCCACTGAGCACAGCCCTGCAGTCTATCAACAGGAAGCGATCCATCATCTGACCTTTGAAGGATTTTCCTGTACGGCAGTGATAGGTGATTCCCGACACCACTCTCACACGCAAAAACTGAAAGACGGGCATCAAATCATCGATTATTAACTTGCAACAGCACTCCTAGAATGTGTAACAATTCTACATCAGATCCTTACAAAACAACGACAACACTGTGTACAAATCTTCATATGATATAGTGTTTGAAGTAATACAATGAATGACCATACTTGGTCTGTGTTTTGTAGCCACGGGATACGATACGAGCTATGTGATAACAGAGATCTACTGACAAAGTACAAAATATTTCCGCTAATTTACAATCTTGATTATCGCCTCAATTTCCTTATTACTGCTGCGCCATTAGACCAAAGTCCAACAATGTCCAACACGTTTCTAATTAATACAAAGCATAAAATCTGAGGATAGCTTTAGTCTTTATGTTATAAAGTACAATTCATAGTAGGTGGCAGCATTGTACTGCAGAGTGAGAGAGCATAAGACGGCTGTATTTCAGGTTTCCTTTTAATACACTCTATTTAAAGGTTGCTCTGTTATGTTCAACTCTACATGGGTTTGTTTATGTGTCCTGGTGGGTGGAATGTGCCGTTGGGGTGGGTATGAATAGAAGAAATGTTATGGTTTGGCTGGGTGGTGGGTCAAAATTACAGGCCTTTGCCTTTTCATTGTACTGAAAACAACATGTCACATTCTGTGTCTGACCCAGTTTGTAATGAAAATACATTAGTGAAGTACAGACTCACCTGGATGCAGTCTAGATTGACCCGGCAGTTTAAAACCATGTTGATGAAGTGATGTACATTCTGCTCATCTAGAAGAATATAGACGGCAACATTCCGCATTGCAGCATTAAGAATATCTGCAAATATGTCAACATCTGTAAACATGTCCATCACTAGAGCAATCACCTGGAGGGGAAGAGCACAAACAAGCCCAATGAGTAACCAAGTCAAGTGACATGTGAAAACACGACTCAGACATTTATTAGATTTACGTAAAAGAAACTACCTGCTGTGCATTTTTGATGAGTCGTCGAGCTTGCTCCTTGATACTTGGCATATTAGGCTCAGGGGGGTTAACCAAAGTGGTGACCTCTGTGGGTCCAATGAAGTGACGTATGATAGGCCAGCCGAGGTCCAGGCCCGGAGCATCCAAGTCAGAGTGCACCGGCCAGTAAGTGTCCGAGGAGCCATCCTCGCCAGACTCCAAATAAAGTTGTTCGGGGTGGCTGACGTGCTGCTGAGGGAGCTGAATAGAACACTGAATATATTCAATCTCTGGTAAGGCCAGGAAGTCCACCAAGTCTGCTTTTTGAAGAAAGTGATAATATCCATCCAAGTCCTCTTCAATGAGCGCGTCAATAGCCAAGCGGTATTCTTCCCGATAGTGTGGAGGGAGGTAGTTGGGGTCCAAGGGATTATCCCCCGCAGAGGAACACTGGGAGCGATGTGCCATGATATCAGCTAGAAGAAGAAAAAGTAGAGAACTCTTGATCCATCCAGTGATCGCATTCTATTACAAATCACCCTCTGATCCCAGATTCATCCAGTGTCACCAAAGATCACAACAATTAGGACACCGGATGAGTAATACTCTTTCTCTTCAGACTTGTGGCTTCCGTCCAGATATGAATCTCTCCTGTCAGCGACCCTGCCCGTTAAACGTTAACGTTGTTCTAGCAAAACCACAATGAATGAGGGAAGATGGAATCTTAAAGATACATGGTTATGGGTGCGGCTCCTCCCTCTGGACAGAAAGCCAAGTCTCCATTTGCAAAGTCCGTATAGAACCACAGAAATGTCAATGACGGCACGAAAACATGAAGGACAACACGAACCGAACATACCAGAAAGATGATAATAATAATTATAATAATAATAATACACGGAAGAATAAGGACGTTGTGGAATGAATGCGTTGTTGTTTGTTCGAGTCAAAGTGGCAACAAAGTTTGTTAGTTTATTTTCCGCCGTACTGTAACAAAGTAGCACGTAAACGCACCACGGAGCCATATGTTTTATCCAACATTCGGGAACAATCCGTGACCTTACCTCGCTGATATTCACTGTTTAAACTCTTCGTCGGTTAAACTTTACTCCACACATCGCGCCGCCTCCTCCTCCTCTTCTTCTTCTTCTTCTTCTTCTTCTTCGGGCTGCTTTCCCTTCACAAACGTATCGTGTTTGTCGTCCTGGTGGGACTTGTCGAAAGCTCTCTGCTGCATCGCTGTTTTCATCGCCTCCTCGCTAAACCAGTTTATTGTCATGCTTGAGGCATGTTGGCTGAATGTTTGAGAGATATGGAGCTTTGCGAGCACACACACACACACACACGTAGAAGAGACACACACAGAACTGTCGCCCCGCCTCGATTGTTCACTTCATTTACTGTCCATGTTGCTGTGAACTGTAACCTGAACATATACACACACACACACACACAGCTGAGCAGATAATTATATACACGTTGGCATAGTATCCTTATAATCTCTTATTTCTGCACTACTACCCATTTACAGTACATTACTCTCCAATACACACACAATCTGGATGAGTTAAGGTTATTGTGCCCTATCAGACAGGAAACATTGGTTGAACTGCAAGACCGGTCCAATTAAAGTACCAGAGATACTGGTATTTTCCCATAACAACATGCGAGACGATGGCACCTAATTATAGAAAATAAATCATAATTAAAGTGGGTGGGATGGGAGGTGCATTCTGCCTCTGACAGCCTATTAAGATAATAACCAAAGAGCGGTCTTGGCACTCATAATGTGTCCGCACAGCAAAGTAAAGTTGTGTGACACTTGAGTAGATATTTCACCATCAACTGTCAGTTTTTCTGTCTTTTTGCCGTAACAGATTGTTTGCTTTTTGACAGGCAGATTTTTAAGGAAAGGGGTTCCTTAATTAAAAATGAAAAGTGGACAACTTTTCCGCCGAGCAGATTAGTCAACGTTTGCTGAGGGGGAAGGTGAATCCAGCTTTAATCTGGCAGTTGGAGGAGGATCGATACTTGATATGGATACTCGGGTTATATGCTCACAACTTTGAACCTTTGTTTGTGTCTGTTGTCTTAAGGCAGCATGTGACCGATGACCCTCCTGGTTTCTACTATGGCTGTTTGAATGTTTTCTAACACAGCCTGTACAGATATCTCTGTCATTTTGTTCCGCTTTCTCAGCTACAAATGCAGTTTTCCTCTGTGGCGTAAGCGTTACATAACACCGAAATAAAATGAGGGCAAAATTAGTCATATTTGACTGGCAGAGCTACTAATAATGTCAAAAAAAACGCCCAGAGTGGAAAGATTTGCTGATTAATGAGAAGTAGTGAGGGCGAGGAACAGAAACGAGCTGGAATCTGAGAGTACTGTGATTCGGGCCTGGAAACTTCTCATGCAGTGTGCACAGTCTGAATGCGAGGAGGATGTAGCCAAACAATGGTGGCACTGGTGAGGATGGTGGCGATAATTATAAAGAATAAACCCTCTAATCCTCCGATGAAGGTGCAGCCGCACAGCACAAACAAAAGAGCAAAGAGGCACAAAGTGGCAGAGGCAAACCATGTATGCGCTCGCACACTTGTTTTTCTTGATTGAGTTGGTTACTACTCTGCCTTGTTCACTTTTAATCATTAGTCGGGCCCAATTAATGGATGATTCCTCACTGAGCAGGCTGTGATTCAGCTACCGTAAACCTCCAGAGCTCGAATCTTGGATGGATTTTCAAGAGCGTGCCATTTTTCAGGGAAAGTCTTACCATATTCTCAGCTAAAAAAAAACCACGTCAGGATGAATCTCCTGTAACAAAGGCAAAGGAAGTGATGCAATGGAGCTCAAGTGAAGACTTGAGGACAATCCCTTATTGTTTGCGTCCGGCACCACCCAAAGCACACAGAGGAGCAGCTGGTGTAAAACAATTCAAAATCCCTGTGGTCTATACAGCCGGTTCACGCTATTATATATTATGGGAGAACATTGATTGCAGTTTTCAGAAAAATGAATAGTTAAAATACCAACAGGAGAACTATGAGTGACAGCAGCTATGATTAGGAAATGTTAACTTGTCCAAACACTGTGTCAGAGCTGCCTCCCCCTCCTCCTGGCTCTCAGGAATGTTTGTATTAACACACATACTTCAGATATGACACTGAGATTACACAAAGTCAGTCAAAAGGAACATTTATTGTTGAGGTGAACCGTGATGTGAGTGGAGCAGAATAAACTGAGTAGTTTGTTTAAAGCATGAAGAGATACAAAGCCTGAGGTCAGCTATAATGGGATTTAAACTAAGTCTGTGCTCACACTAACATGACACATGCAGGCGGTCCTGATATGGAAATATTTGATGTTTAAGTCACAGGTGGTGTTGGTTTGCAATGCCAGAAAGTCAAGGACAAATCAAGGACGAACGATAAAGCTCTCATGCACCAGATAGGACAAGGGGTTAGTAGATAGCACAGGAAACACAGCAAATATTAAACGCTGCACTGAAGCTGGTGTGCCTAATTTTAAACACAAACACATCCAGCCATAAGAGAATATACATATAGGGATATATAATATAGCCATAATATTTTCCTGGATCTATCTCTACAACCAATGTCAGAGCTTGACAAGCACATTTTAATCCACTAAATCCAGGTTATTATCCAAACCAAAGAACATCTATTGATATATTTTTAAAATTTAGGTTGGCATATAAGAAATTGAGAAAAATATTGAGAAAAAAAATCTCCTGACGTTAAATGATGTGAGTAATCGTTTTAAGAAACCATCAAACCCACCTACTGATGCATGTGAGATCATAACCTCCCTGTCAGAGGCTAAAATTGAATGAATATCATTAATGTCAATTTTCAAAGCACAGCAGCAAACACAAGCGTGCTTTTAATGTAATCATAAAAGAGCGTTTCAGTAGGCGGGGGATGGGCTGGTGTTGACAGGTCTCTATCAACGTGACCACATGAAAGCCTTAACAGCTGCCAAAATGTTGGTTTGACACAACTGAGCTGGTATCTTACCTATAAATCAATGATACATAATGTTTATATACTGGTCACAGCATCATCTGTTTAAATGCTTTCTTACTGTCTTACTCAGACTTTTTTATAGCTTGGTACCGACACGGGGAACATAAGCGGATGCAGGTTATCACATGGGAGGGATGCGGGTGAGAGGAAAAGGAAAAGGAAGCGCAGCAGCTGCAGAGTGGATTTGTAGGAGCGTCATTTGATGGAGAGCTGCAGGAGGTTTTAGCAGGTCTCATGGTGGTGAGATCAGACCTGGCTACAGAGATGATGAAGGTCAAGTTAAGACGATGATGAACGAGAACAAGTTGTGATGCTTGGAGAGGAATATGCAATGGTTTGTGGGGGATGAGTGGGTTTGACACACGGTACCGTAATGTATCAACGATAACTTGTTCAGTTTACAATATGAAATTCCTTATAATGGGCATGATTGTGCCAAGGGTAGATGAGAAATCATCTAAATGGATTTTACATTTGTAGTCAATATCTGACAAACCATCCTCATCATTAGATGGATGACCTCCTCCCCTCTATATTTATCACTTGGAGGAGGCACGGTAAATTCCAGACCCGTTTGTGTTCCCACAACAATTTATGTTTCTATGCGACATCTCTCCGAGCGCAATGAGGAAGGAGAGAGGCTACGGTTGCTCAACACCGGGCTCTTCTCCAGTGACACCGCCGTGTCAGAGGAGGCTGGGGGTGGAGACAGGCAATCATCAACTCACTATTACAGTTGATAACAGCCATTAACACAAAAGTGAGACAAAGCTACACCGGCTGAAACTACTATAGGCCCACACAGAGACATGGAAAGGTTCCAGATTGTGCTGAAAATTGGTTTTGGGCCTGTGTTCCAGCAGGTGTGCATTTGCTTCTCATTTGACTGCCCCTTTGCGTTCCGACGTTATTTGTCTTTGTGGGAAAGGATTTCTTTCAGATTCGGTTTTATGTGCTTGTGTGTGCGTTTAAGCCGTTCTGTGCCCATGCTTGTGTGTGTGTCATCGTGTGTTATAGATTGCTTCAGAGAGGCAGTGGCAAGTCTGAACACTTGAGATTTGAGTTTGACTGCCTGCATGTCAACAAAAATACATGCTGACAAAATGCAGCAAAGAGCCGATGCACCAAGTGCATAAAGAGGCCTTGTGTGAACTGGGAGATGCATAACCAGTTGCGGATCCGCCCGACTTGTTTTAAAACATTCCACAAGTCAAGTAAAGTGCACACAGAATAGTTTCAGTATATCTGCATACAATACAGTGCCGTAATTGCTTCCTGACAGTGTTAAAGGTGTGACAGAACACAGCACAGTAACCATGCCATCCATTCTGCAAAGCTGCTCCTCTTTCCTTTAACTTGTTTTTTCAACGTTCCTGACCTCTTTCCAGCTCCATTGTACTGTATCCTGTCCAAACACTAGACTGTACAGTGCTGAGTCGGAGACAGATATATGACGAGGAGCACATCTTTTCCTGTGTTGATGCAAAGGAAAAAACAAAACAGCGACTGGTCTGTTTCCTTTTCCTAAATAAAAGGAGGAGGAACTTCAGCAAAGCAAAAGCATGGCCGTGGCGAGATAAAGCACACATCTGGAATCATTTGATAGGAAACTGTTGTCATAATGATGTCACTGCTTTCGCTGTGGGTCAGCTCTAGGTTTTCGGTCATAAAAGGCGTACACAGTGCTGAATGAGCCCACATCTAGGGCGATGGGGGTACATGTGACTTGGTCATGAGGGCATATTTCATTTCTCGGTTAATCTGTCTGTCTTTATTCAGCGACTGGCCTTTCAGGTGCTGCTGTGTGCTTTTGTGTGTTAGTTTGCATCAGCTTGCGGTTAGCTGGCTCACGGTTATAAAAATGTGTTGGCAAAGGCTCAAATAAGCAGCCCAGCATGCTGGAAAACGACTGTCTCCTGCCAACTCGGCTCTGAGTGTAGGCTTCATGGCGATTGTTTACGCTTTTGTACAAAATGCAGTAGCGCAGTGTATTTCACACAGAATTATAGCAGAATTTCAGAACACTATTACCACTCATTACATATGATCATTGCTTGTTATTGATATTTGGCAGTAGTGGGCCTCCATACTCTGTTACTCAGGCCAGAGAAAATGACTTTGTGGATGCCTTCGATCCTGAGGCCATGCAGTCTGAGATGCAGCTGTATCATATGTGAAAGAATTCAAGCATGCATAATACCTAAACAGTAACTTTCCTTTTGACAAAGGAAATTCTGATTTATTGGAATATAATATAATATAATATAATATAATATAATATAACGTTAAACTGCACAGCATGACAATACAGATAATTCTTCATTATCTTGCAGAATATATGAATTTTTCATACATAACAGAGTTCCATTCCGTTTGATTCCTTGTATTTTATTCTGCTGATGTATTTTTCTGATATCTCTCAGTGAGCTTCAACTTAGTTAAGGTTGAGCGACATTGTGAGAAGGTCTCTCTGATAATGATCACTGAACAGCGCCTCTCCTAGGACAACCTACTTACAACATTTTTTTCTGTTGAGATCATGTTGCCCTAGATCATAGTTTAGCAGCCTAGCAACATTATTTTGACACATAACAAGATCAGAGAACAAATACAGTTGAGACATGCGAACAGAAAAGACATCACGTCAAAATTTCTACAACAACTTTTATTTAGTGCATCTTTCTAACCTCGTCCTTATGTTTGATATTACAAAATAAAAACCACATGGATCGGAGTTGAATGCAGACAAGTGTGTGCAGCTTCAGCCGAATCGCTGAAAAGCTAATACTTGCCGAAGAAGACTACTAGGTTTTTATAATTTGAAGTGTTTAGTAAATCAGCCATAGTCAACAATATAGCACTAACAATAAACTTGACTCTGTACTTTTGACAGGCTTAGTGTTCCCATGACATTATGGCCAGAGGCTCCTGCAGTAATGGACACCACAAACTGGTAGGTACTTTCCATATAGTTCAGTATAGAAAACAGGTGCTACTGACACTGCTCAAAGTACTAAAATAAAGTAAAATAAAACAGATCTGAAATTACATAGTATATTTATTATTTGAGTGAGTAAAGTCATTGTATAATTCTCACATTTCATAACATTAGAGTGCATCCAATTTCATTCCTAATACATTATTCTTTGCAAAAATACTGTTGTTGCAGCAGTAAATAGATTTCACAGACAGGCAGATTAAAAACAAACATTCTGTGATTAGCTATTAAAATAAATGTTTACATTACAACTCTTACGTTCAAAGTTACGTTACATGTCGGAGAAGGGGTTAGTCGTTCAAAGTTTCATGTGTAATATTTTCGAACGTCGGTAAGTGTCGCTGTGTAAATTTTAACGCTACAGTCTGCTACAGAGACAAAAAGACTTCCGGGAAAGGGAGCAGGACACTCCCCCATTGGTCTTTATGCTCGCGACCAATGAGCTTTTAGAAGATGTGACGTCTACTCCCCGCGCTGTTTCAGCAAAGATTGTATAGATTTGAGAAAATGAATTGCTATGTAGCGACAAATCGACATGTTGTATTGGCTCGTATATTCTATCAGCAAAACCTTTTTACCCTACCTTTACTAAGCTTAAGTATAAAAACGCGTTTTTGTGTTTACACATCTGTCCAATCACCCTTTATATCAGCACGAATAGCCAAATCGAAGAGATTCTGCACCAGATTTTGAAACAGAGTGAGAGGTCTTTTCTGACACCTCTTTGCTCCCATGCCTTCAATGTTTGTGGTTGTAGGTTGTCATGTTAGCATTTTTGGGGCTCAATATTGACAATTTTGCATCCCTTTCTGGAATTTGACTGTAAGCTACACAACAAACATGGCAGGAGTTATACGGAGACTCGACGAGACTGTTGTCAACCGGATTGCGGCCGGGGAAGTCATTCAACGTCCCGCGAACGCTGTCAAAGAAATGCTGGAGAACTGGTAACTGTTACCTACACACTAAATTTCGATAATAGTTTCAAATTGATGTCATTTATTTAACCTATCGAATTAAAACAGTATTAGGACTTACATTGGTGCCAGATATGGGACAGTAGCCATCTTTAGTATACTGCTCTGGCGGCAAAAAAACGACACTTAGTGGCCGCAACAACAGACCAGCGTTAGTCTGTAATATCGGTAATAACTAAATCTCTTCTACACGTGTTTCACTGGTTGCAGTTTAGATGCCAAGTCCACCAACATTCAGGTGACAGTGAAAGAAGGAGGACTCAAGCTGATCCAGATTCAGGACAACGGCACTGGCATCAGGGTGGGTGGAAGTATGACAGCCACCGTAAAATAATGGAATTTAAGAATTACATCGCTTAAAAAAGTAGATTTGTAAAAATCACACTTTTTCTAAGTGATATAGTCAATTATTCATGGGTTACTAATGTGAAAAGGGCTGATTAAATTTACCAAATCATTTAGTAGTGCATAAGGGTTAAGTGTTTTACAGGCTAATACATTTCACCCCCTACAATATCTACAATAAATGCATATTTCTTTACAAGTGCTTTCATATTTGATACTACACTTTGTCTGGTGTTAAAATATCCTGCTTCAGTACCGTAGCTGTAACAGCTCTGAAGTAACCTAATTTCTGGCCAAACCCCTGACATCTATCAGCTGATATCAAATTGTTTGTTGCTCTCTCTGATCTTGGTATTTGTTAGTGATTTGTTTTGATCTCTGTGAATCCCTGAGCTTTATGGGACATAATGCTGCTGCTTTTCAAACTGGTTATTTTCTGTCACCTCATTTCCTTTCACCAACGTAGAAAGAAGACATGGACATTGTTTGTGAACGGTTTACCACGAGCAAACTTCAGACTTTTGAGGACCTCACAGCTATTTCAACCTACGGCTTCAGAGGAGAGGTACACAGTGCTGCTGACTCGGACGTCTGTCAGAGCCGTCCCATCACACAGGCAGACATGTCTGTTTGTGTCGTCCATCACACCTTTCAGCGTGTGTCTGTGTGCTTTTTGTTAGGCTCTTGCCAGCATCAGCCACGTTGCCCATGTGACCATAACGACCAAGACGGCTCATTCCCAATGCGCTTACAGGTATAAATCGATGTAAATCCGTGCTCACCTTGCGTTTTTGAAGATAATGGCATTCTTGTTAATCCAGCATTTTTTTTTTATTGCCTTTGTAGAGCTAACTACAGCGATGGGAAACTAAAAGGTCCTCCCAAACCCTGCGCTGGAAACCAGGGAACTCAGATCCTTGTGAGTCCATGAAGTCCCAGTATCTCTTCTTGAGAATTCAGTGTGTGGATGTTTTGAGACCAACATAACACTGATTTACTGTCCTTGTCTGTAGGCGGAGGACCTCTTCTACAATGTGTCCACCAGGAGGAAAGCATTAAAGAGCCCCAGTGATGAGTACGCCAGAATTGTGGAAGTGGTCAGCAGGTCGGTCACATGGGATGTTCTTGTGTTAGATTATTTTGTTTAGTGATCACTTATTCATATTACCTTATAATTTTGCAGGTATGCGATACACAATTCAGGGAAAAGCTTTTCTGTCAAGAAGGTAACGTGTGCTTCCTTTCTTCTGTTTTAGCATAAAGTTGGTGAGACATGACCACTTATTGAGGTCAAAGTTTTAATAGGAATGTTGTCCAAATGGTGGCCTTGACAGATCACTTTGTTACCATTTATCTACTTGTGCTTCCATTCGGCGTGTTTCTGTGTTTTCTGAATTTCCCCGTGTTTCAATGGCGTCAGTATTTATGGCCTGTGTTTTTTGGCTCTTCTTTCTCATGCCAGCAAGGGGAGACTGTGGCAGATGTGAGGACTCTACCCAACGCAACTACAGTGGATAATATCCGTGGGGTTTTTGGCAATGCAGTCAGCAGGTAGTAAATCACGAAAGGAAAAATCTGCAGTGATGTACATCATCTGAATGTGGACTGTGGATGACTGGACTGTTGGTATGTTCTCAGGGAGCTGATCGAAGTTGGCTGTGAGGATCAGAAGCTGGCTTATAAGATGAAAGGCTACATCTCAAACGCAAACTACTCAGTCAAGAAATGCATCCTGATCCTCTTCATCAACCGTAAGACAGCCACAGAAAAATCACGTTTATCTGCACTTTAAAACTTACAACAAACAGCAGTTATAAGATAAAAAACAGCCTTTTTATGTGATTGAAATGGGCACAAATTGCTGCAGACATCTATGATTCTGTGCATGCATACGGCCTTTAGTCGCAGTAAGGACGTATGCTTGGAGTATTAAGAGCAGGTAAATGTGCTGAGTCAAAATGAAGCTCACTACTGAAGAGAAGTTACTCACATTAGCACTTTGCTAAATGGAGATTCATATCTGTGTTGTTGCAGATCGCTTGGTGGAGTCGAGTGCTTTGAAGAAAGCTATTGAGACAGTTTATGCTGCGTATCTTCCCAAGAACACTCATCCATTTCTATACCTCAGGTAACTAATGTGTGTTTGCTCTAATTGCATTGGAAGCCATCGTAGTTAAAGCCAATAGATTCACTGGCGCCTTCTTATCATCATAGCCTGGAAATTGCCCCACATAACATCGATGTCAACGTCCATCCCACAAAACACGAGGTGCATTTCCTCCACGAAGACAGCGTCATCGAGAGCGTTCAGAAGCACATAGAGAGCAAACTGCTGGGCTCCAACTCCTCACGTACATACTTCACCCAGGTACGACGGGCGACTTAAGCACCACCAAAACTTTCAATTTACACCCACGACTCCTGTCAACATCAAATGCTCTCTCTGCAGACCTTGCTGCCCGGGTTGTCAGTCTCAGGTGGCAGCGAGGCAAAGTCCTCCAGCACCGCAGCGAATTCTGCTGAGAGAGTCTACGCTCATCAGATGGTGAGGACCGACTCCCGTGCGCAGAAGTTAGACGCTTTCCTGCAGCCAAAGGAGAAACCGCCTCCTGAAGCTGAACCAGCTCTCAGCAACAGCGAGCCTCCGACAGAAACCCCACAGCCTCTCAGTGTGGATATGGATGATGTAGATGATGCAGATTTGCTGGAGGTTTTGGGTGAGCCGGAGGCGGAGGTGTCAAAGGAAGACAAAGAAAGTAGCAGCAACAATCAAGAAATTCAAAGGTGATCAGAGACACTTTGAAATACAGTCTGCAAATCCTGCGTTCAACACACTGCTTCGTGCATATAAATGTTCTGTGACCTGGTGTGAGTGATTTCCTGCAGCACACATGTAAAGTATATGTTGCCAATATAAGAGCGGTGCTTTTGGTTTTAACCCAGGAAACGGCCGAGGAAAGAGCAGCCCGATGAGGAAGGACGAGAGGAGCTGACGGCTGCAGACACACCAAAGAGACGAGTGATTAAACTGCACAGCGTGAAAGAGCTGAGGGCAGAGATCACAGAGAGCACACACAAAGGTGGATCTATCAAAACTTACATGATGGCTATTTTCTATTTGTTCATGACTTATGACTGTGGATCGTACTCCTCTTTGTCATTTGCATTCCACTTAAAATTCTATGTTCTCTTCAGGCCTTCAGGAAATGCTGCAGAACCACTCGTTTGTGGGCTGTGTCAACCCTCAGTGGACTCTGATCCAGCATCACACCAAACTTTACCTGCTCAACACCACCAAACTCAGGTCTGAGCCACACAGAAACACACACGCTGCAGTTGTTTCACTTTGCGTACTCACGTTTTATTTCACACTTGCTCTTGTTTTGCATTGCAGCCAGGAGCTTTTTTACCAAATCCTGATTTATGACTTTGGGAACTTAGGGGTCCTGAGACTATCTGTAAGTAATGTCACATTTAGACTACATCCGATGACAATGTATGAGGCCTGATTTTCTGATTATGTGATCCAAGACACCAGCTCCAATTTATGACCTGGCCATGTTGGCCCTGGACTCTGAGGAGAGCGGGTGGACAGAGGAGGATGGACCCAAAGAGGGCCTGGCCCAGTACATAGTGGACTTCCTGAAGAGGAAAGCTGAAATGCTGGAGGACTATTTCTCCATTGAGATTGACCAGGTTGGTGTGCGTGGGATGATTATCCTTGGGTTTGCATTGTTTCTCTCACAACTGCCATCTAATGGTAGTAAGAGGTAATAACAGCAGTTTGGCAACAATCACTCCCATGATTCCATGCTAAACCAATCACTCCCATGATTCCATGCTAAACCAATCACTCCCATGATTCCATGCTAAACCAATCCCTCCTGTGATTCCTAAAAGTTGATGTCATGCACTATGGGCATCATTTTCCCAGGAATGTCTGGAACAATTTGTGAAAAATCCCATGCAAAAATTCACTCAAAAACCAAGTCAGTCAGTTGCATGTCTTTTATGACAACAACCACAGAAAATTAGAAAGATAGTCACTCGACTTTCCAGTAATTCTGAAGTTAACTCCTGCTAAAAATCCTGAGTGCAGTCAGTATCACTAGCAGTGAATCATCCCTTACCAAGAGTTTACATTACAGGATGGAAATCTAAGGGGGCTGCCATTGCTGCTTGACAAGTACACCCCTACCATGGTGGGCCTCCCAATGTTCATCCTGCGCTTGGCCACTGAGGTAAAGCTTCTTTTAGTCCCTCCCTATGATGCCAAGTGTCTAGAAATAATCTCTAAAAGGCTTCTACTGGGTGCTGTGCAGGTGAATTGGGACGATGAGAAGGAGTGCTTCAGAGAATTCAGCAAGGAGTGCAGCATGTTCTACTCCATCAGGAAGCAGTACATTCTAGAAGCAGAGCCTGGAGAGCAGCAGGTATGGAGGATCCTTTGTTCTTCAATAATACATCATAAGAACAACTAAGGACTAAATAATGCGATGCTTGTGTTTCAGGATGCTGAGGTGAACTCATGGCGTTGGAAAGTAGAGCACATCATCTTCAAGGCTTTCCGTTGCCTCATCAGTCCGCCAAAGCATTTCAGCGACGACGGCACTATCCTGCAGATTGCCAATTTACCTGATCTTTATAAAGTGTTTGAGAGATGCTGAAGCTGACTGAAAATTGGATTTTTATTTTTGGGATATTAGTTATTTTTTAAATAAAGTTTTTTATGACAAAAAAAAAAGATTGCTTCAGTGGATTCACAATTTAAGTGATCACAAAGTGATTCAAATGTGCAAAATCTACACGACTTTCTAAAGGGGAGAAATGGGACGACCAGCCAGGAAAAAGAGAATTGGGTTCATGAGTCTCTTTATAGCACCTGTAGTCTGCCAACATGAGCTCAACTTTTATTACCACTATATTCATCCACATCAATCTACAATGTGTGCAAGATGAAAAATCCAGAACTCACTGCAAAGAGAATTGTCTAGATTAGTTTTCCAAATGCCTAATGGACACCTACAAGTTTGTAATGACTGTGTAAGCCTAGAAAATAAATGTGACTTGTCCAGATTTTCCATGACTGAGGAGGCCGGGCATAACAAATGGACCAACTTGCGGTATTTATTGCAGTAACTATATAATTGTAGACTTCAAACAAAAAAGTGATAACATAGCCTGAATATGCTCGGGGTAAATTAAGCCCCAACTTGCATTTTGAGATGAAAGCATTAAATATTCTGAAGTAGAAATGGATACGATTGAGGTAGATTTCCTGGCTCTGACACCAGTAATAATGTTCACACTGACTTTTTTTACAAGTTATTTTACAAATGGGAAAAAAAGTGAAAAATATCTGAATCGCTTCATGTAAAGCCCAAGTAAAGATTCACATTGTTTGCACAGTTCTGCAAATTACACATTTATTTTCAAGAAATCTTAAATATTTGAAAAAAAAAATCAATGAAATTGCAGCAGACAATTGGTTCTATATATTTTCAAATAATGACTGCACCTTTTTTAAATACATTATTCTGTACCTGTTAAAACCATTATTGTTTTGAGCAGTGCAGACTCCCAGTCTCCAAGCGTGAAAAGGCACTTCACTGTGAGCAGAGTTTGTGGGTAGGTGCAGGGCTGGAGCAGCCGTGAGGGTTGAATAGTTTAAAAGCATCTTTCATGCAACTTATCAAAAAACAAAACAGTACAGCTAAGCACCCAGTCAGAAAAATAATCTCATCAATAACATGATGTAGTACAAAGCTTCAAAAAAATTAAGTAGTGACTAGAGAAATTCCCTCAGATGTTTCTCTCCCAGCAATTTTGTAGTTTTATTTAGTTTGAGTCATTACTCCACTGGCTGCTTACCAGACAAAGCTGATGCTTAGATTTATAAAAAAAAAAAAAAAAGGAAACAGTTCAGTTGTTGCTTGTGCTACAAGTTTTCTCTTTTTTAAGTGTTTTTGGTTAACTACAAATTATAAAGTGTTACAGCTGAATCTGGAAATGTGCTCTAGACACAATATGGCAGTCAAAGGTCTGAGGTGCGAGTGTAAGGGCTTCTGTGGTGATGCGGCCATGCCTCACTGCTGTGACAAAAGGGCGTTCCTGTTTGCCTTCATCTTTTCAAGGCGCTTTACTAGGTGGTTGTTGGTCATCTCCATCTCCTCAATCTTATCCAGAGCTGTGCGCAGCTGTGGGTTGACAAGGGAGGAAGTATAACTGTCTGCTGACTGACGCTACAGAATGCAAGTTTGTGGAAAGAATGAGTGTCACGTTACCTCTCTTTGAAGTTTGCGTTTTTCTGCTTTAAGTTCGTCTTCTACTTTCTCCGAGTTGTCGGCAGCAGTCTTGTACCTGGACACCTGACCTTCAAGTCTGTTGATCTGCACACGGAATTAAAGAGATGACAAAGTGCCGACTGACAGCTCTCTATTATTCTATTCTTTTAAATCTGTGTGTCCTGTCTCTATAATGTTGTGTGTGGAGATGATGTGTGCATGGAATAACTTACATTTTGTTCCATTGTACCCATTTCCTGTTCGGCCTTAGAAATCCTGAATTTATATTCACTAATCTGTCTGTTGGCGTCTCCTACAGACAAAATAAGTTAGCCAAAGAGTTTAAAAATACATTAAAAAGCAAAGAGCATTTCAACACTCTTTTCAATTGAGTCTGTAGATAAACAGTCATGGTGGGAAGTCAACTCACTCTGCATCTCGATAAAGTGTAGATCTGTACCGTTCTCCATCTTCTCCCCGTCTGTGTACGTACTGTCCATCTTTGAATGTTTCTGTTTCTCCTCCTCTAGCTGCATCTTCAGCTTCCTGATCTGAGCCAGGAGCTCGTCCTTCTCCTCTGCCAGCTTCCTTAGCCTGACATCTATAATTGAGACGAAAATCAAATCAAACCACAAAAATGTATCTTAACTCAATTCAGAGTCATTTTATTTAACATCCAAACAATTCAATCAGAGAGAATGCATCTGGTCCTCGTAAAAAGTTTGAAAAGACCCTGAATAGAAACCACATCTTGTGACTCACCCAGCGGTCCATCTCCTGCAGACTCCAGCACCTGGGCGGCCTCCTGGGAGACCACAGTGATCCCTGGGGACAGAGGCTCATGGTTTACATCCCCGTTTGGTGTTCCATCTGGGATGATCACCAGTCCGTGGTTCTGTGGGGACAGAACAGATTACTGAAGACTTTCTCCTGTCATGTCGAGCGAGACCTTGATCTTACCTGATATTCTTTGCACGAGAGAATATACAGGGTCTTGATTTACAGGTTAACATGAATCTATATTATAAACCAGTGTTACCAATGTTGGGAAAAAGTAACATAATGAAAGTAACAACACAAAATTCAAATTATGTCACAGTAACAGACTTTATAGGGTAATTGAAAAAGATAGCTGTCCAACAAGTCATTCCTCTAAGCACCATTTGTAGATTGGGACAGTCTGTGGGTGACCTACCTCTCCTGCTTTGGACTTCCCCTTGAGGTCAGCGAGCTCATCTCTGAGCTCATCTCTCTCATTCCTAATGCAATCAAAGTACTCTTTCTGTCTCTCTAGGGCCTGGCCACACAGACGAGAGAAAACAAGAGGAAGATGGAGAGAGAAAAAGGCAGAGGAGAAGTTGGATAGACCATCTGGACACACATGCAACAGCACATGCTACAAGAAGGCATCATCCATGCACAAACTTAAGGTGTGCCTATGAAGCCAACACTAAGAGTGGACGAACAACACACAGACAGATGTGGAGACTGGTCATCAACATGCCCGCAGAAAAGAGGAAAAGTAGAGCACAGGAACAGAAGACAGTCTAAATTGCACAAAACACACACACACACAAACATAGATCCACAGGTGACAGACATGTGATCCTCGTATATGAATATATGGCTTATCATTTAAAAGTTAAAAAGCTTTTCTAATTCACACAGCAAAGCCTAAAACAAATTCTGTCCACTGACAGCCTTCACACAGTGCCCATACACATGTTAACTGAGGCTACAGCATCCAAACTGAAAACCCTGTTAGTGGTCCCATAGTAGTCGATGGACATGCAAAAGTCCAAACGGTGAATAGGGATGGGTCCAGGTATGTGCTAATGGCTACGGGTCTCTATCATGCAGCTACATAATGAGAGGCAAAAGACAGAGATGGAGCTGTTCTCTTTGGACAGACAAATAGAAAAATTGAATTGTCATCTACCATCTATTGCCCCTCATATTCTGTGGGAGCACCCCTATGGGACGTCCTACCCCAATTTTTTTATCCTTCCAGTTTATCGTTTCCTGCAGGTCAAACACTTCTCTGGTGAGGGCATCTAACTTAGTCTGCATTCGCTGGCTCTCCTGGAGCGGTAATGAACAGTAACAACACAACACAGTACAGGAAAAGAATGAGACAGGAAAAAAAGGAATGAAACAAAGACAAAACAAGTGAATATGCACATAAATACATATGCATACAAAATGAAAGATAGAAAGACAGTAAGCCATTTAAATCTACAATGAGGCTAATTTACGGAGAAATGCCCAGAATGGCTGAAGTCAATGAAACGAGACAGTGAAACACAGCCAAATGTCAGGGAAGACAGAGTTCAGCGATAGACTGGGAAAGGACCTACGGCCAGGCCAGTGCCAATCATTCCTTACCAGCTTTCTATGAAGAGCCTGCACAGAGATACAAACTCCTTCCAAGGTGTTGACAGAATAGTGATGTAATGTGTTCATGCTTGCTGCCAGAAGCAATTTATTAAACAAATGTAGGGATGACCATACCTCTATAAGCTCATCTCTCTGACGAATCCCCTCTTTCAGTTCTTCCTGTTTATGCTGCAGGACTGTACACGTGTGCTTTTGTCTTTCTAGTTCCTGAAACCAGACACAGATTGTTGACAACATCTTACCTTCACAAACCTCATTCATGATACCCGTCTTTAGAACTATTTTACCTTTGACTTTTCTTCCACCTCCCTCTTCATCTCTGCCATTTGTTCCTCCATCTCTTCTATGACGTCCTTGAGTGTGTCCACCTGGTAGATAAGGTTGGCTTTGTCGTTGTCCAGCTGCGCGTTCGATACCATGGCTTTCTTATACTTCTCCTCCACCTCTGCAAGCGACTCCTAATAAAGGGGGTGCATGCAGTCAACAGTGGACTCATTTAAACACAACTCACCCACATGAGGGGGGCTGCCTGGTACAAAAAGCTTGTGTAACGTGACTCGTAACACAAGGGAGCTTTCCAGTAATTGAACAATGGACAAATGCACATACTATGTAAAACTTTTCTTGAAGGTCAAGATCAGGTATTAATTAAATTTTTCTAGAATTGATTCACTTTCATGTGTGATACAAGGCATCCATGTGAAAATCTTAGAGAGAGGACCACTAGTGAAACCAGGAAATTGAGTGATGAAAAAGTCAGTTAAAGTGTTTTAACTGCATCTACCAGAATCTACCAAGGACAAGCCAGAAGTCTAGTTTGTTAGTATACTATCCCTTTTTCAAAAACATTTAGTGTCCTTGAATATCAAACAAAGAGGCCACAAAAGCCACAGGGGCCTCCAATCTGACAGCAGGTGCAGTGAGACGACTCTTCTTCATTCTTACAACTTTGGCAAAAAGCAGAACTGTGAGTGTGTGCTAATTTCATACTACAATCAGAGAGTTGGACTGCAACAAAGAGTGAAGAAAGATCATGCAACAGAAGAGACACAATGCCATTCAGATGGAGCCTGACCAGAGTAGTCAGAGTTACAGGGGGGTACATAGGAGTAAGACTGGGAGGGCAGGGGGGGTTAGTGATGCTACAGGGCTCCAAGAGGACAAGAGAAGGCATGCTGCGAGCTCAAGCCCTCTACCTTCAGCTCTTTAAGCCCTTGCATGTATCGACCTTCTACATCCTGAATCTGGTCCTTTAGTTCATAGATATCCTGTAGAGCAAATGGAAGGAATGTTGGGGTGAATTGGGGTGTCAGAGGGTAGGGATTATCAAGGAGAGAGAGCAAAGCACCCGCGCTGCTATCTCGCAGACAGCCCAGCTTTCATACGCATGACCAGAGCACCCAGATACAAAGAACAGCTTCACAGGACACATGTCACATCCAGTCTGTCCGTGCATACGCAAAGAGGAATGGTTAAACCAGACACTTAGAACAGCAAAGAGAGAGAGAGCAACAGACACAATGCTGTAGGTGGCTCATAAGCAAGAAACAGATTAAGTACAACGGAAGACATGAATTAGCAAAGAATCACTTAATATGATGATTACAAATATTATTAATGCTATAACAAATGTATTTTTAATTTATGTACTAGAAAATGATGTAATTTGAAATCAACGTGTGCAGTCACACCGTACGAATTATACACCTTACCCTAATTTCACTCAAATTGGTATCTGGGTCATAGACGCTACCGGTGTCTGTGCTGCCTCGTCGTGACGAACTGCCACCCAGGGATGCCAGGGTGGCTGCTGAGAGGCCTGGGGTGGCACAGCGGGAAGATGGCTGCAAACAAAACATACCATAGAACTTCAGTCAGAGAAACACAAACAAAGTCTGGCACACCACAGCACAGCGCAACACAACTCCAAAATGTCATTCAGCACTGCCATCTGACACCGTAGTGCTCTTGAGTGAGCCTGTCCCCCTTGGCTCCTCGTGAGGGACACACTGCCGCTGTCAGGTGCCCAGCTGAGGTTCATATAAACTTGACAAATGAAATCCAAATGTGTGTACATGAATATGCTTCTGCACAAAATTAATTATCCACATGAGGACCGACTGTGTTGAATTTCAGGAATTTCAGCACTGTTACAACACTCACTGGATATTTCATGCATTATCAAGAACTGCTGTACTGTGTGTTCATTGCCTACCCAAAGTGACTCTATCCTGTACACTAGTGGCACTGGAGACAAAACACTGCCGTTCAAGTGGAGCAAACACAATTTGCAGTCTCTTGGCACCCTTATGAGGTTACATTTTCCAGGCACACGTCAGCTTTTGGCAGGATCTCGTCTACACCGCAACTCCCTGACAGTAGCTCATTTGGTGCTTGGTGAAGGATTGGAAAGTTCAAAGTGCACTCACCCGACTATAGTCTGGATACTGCTTGTCACATTTTTCATCCAGCTGAAAGAGAGAGGAAAATTATACAATGAGATGCAGATTATTATGAGGAGAATGCGTCTCGTGTTGTCATGCTTGTAGCCATTCCTCCATCTGTAAAGGTGGGAGTTAGACCAGGAGTTAGTCTCAGTCAGCAGCAAGTGCTGCATGTTCGCAGACCACACAGTGGACAATCAAATGAGCAAATAAAACACTGTAGTCATTCCTTCATCTGTAAAGGTGGGAGTTAGACCAGGAGTTAGTCTCAGTCAGCAGCAAGTGCTGCATGTTCGCAGACCACACAGTGGACAATCAAATGAGCAAATAAAACACTGAAGTAAATCTCACCACTCCATTTTGAAACAAAATAAATTCCAGATTCATGCTACTAGTTACAACCACTACAGGTACACTCGCTCAAACAAATCGTTTGACAGTTTCATTTATCATTAACACAGACTACTGTGAGTCAGGTTTCAAAACCACAACATTCTATTTTTAATCATGCATCAGTTAGGAGTGAATTGGTTCATCACTAATGCTGCACTGCATTCAGTCCACTAGCAACTTACAGCGTCCAGATCTGGAATGCTCAACTCATCAAGGTCAGACACAATGCTGCCCCTTCGGTTGGAGCGGCTGAAATAGTCAGCAGCCGACTCACTAATGTCTGAGAAGTCAGATGACTGCTCAGCACACACGCACGCACAGGATGAAAGGGATAGAGATGAATGCAGAGATATGAAGAATGACATAGAATCGGTGAGTAAAAAAACATCAGAGAGGCAAAGGACAGAATGAAAACAAGAATGTACACTGCTATAAAAACATCAAACATGTTGGCGAGACATTTAATATCTGGGTGATGCTCTAACCCAACACAATACATTAATTGGCAGATATGATAAAAGCAGTCGATTCCACGATGACAACATTATAAGCAAGTCATAAAATCCAAAAAGTAGGTACAAAGTCCAGAGTTTGTGTAAAGCTCAGTCCCTACAGCTCACCACACTGTCCCTGCGGCCTCTGCTGACACGTTCCTGGGACACGCTGCTGACAGTGTCATCATCTGAGGAAGACTGAGAGGAGTGCACAAACATACCATGAGGATCAGGGTAATACAGGACTGCTGCATGCACCAGGCTCTCTCTCTCTTAACCACACACTCATTGTTTAAACATTCAATCAAATCCAAATCCATTGCCAATCCATAGACATAATTTCTGAATTAAACTGGATTTTTCTGCATCCGATCAGTAAGAATAATTCATGCCACTATCCTGCAAAGGAAGCAGCAGCTGGGACAAAGGCACATAAGACAACACTGCTACCACAACCAACTGGCACAGCACTGCAATACAAATTCTTAATTCACGCACACTTTAACGTAAAACAAGATGCTGTTCCCTAAACTGTGACACGGTTGGTGATTCCTTCGAGAACATACTCTAGGCTCAAAGCTCAGAGGGGGCAGAGACAGGCTTGTTAGTGCCTATGTCTGTGTGTGGGGTTAGCTGACATCATGCAGGGTGGACGTGGTTTTAAGGGGCTCACCACAGGACTGCTACGAGTGGAACTGGGACCAGAGGAGTACCAGCTGTATTCAGAGGGCTGCGAATTGGAGGACAGGACATGGGATCAACATGAAGACAGATGTCAGGCCACAGGCACGGCCACAAAATCCCGAGGCCACTGTGGTGGGGACATTGCTAAAATGGTGTTCAACAAACACTCAGAAGACTTACAGGTCTTGAACCATAGCTCGAGCCATAAAGACCAGTGTCATCATGAATAGAGGCCTGAGGGCACACATGGAAAGTAGAATGACTTTCTCTGAAAGGTGAACCAAAATGGACACCCCTCCATATTCCAATATCAAGTAGGCAAGTTCTTTCAGTGTTCAGAAAAGGCCTTGGTCGACACAAACCCTAGACTTATTTGTGTGTGACACGCGTGTCTAGGAGCTGGATAAATGCACTCTTAACCACTGTGCATCATATTAGATCACATCAGTAGGTCCCTTTCCCAAAATAACTAGAGGAATTTACAGCACTGCGGCAATCTAGTGGTTGGGAACTAACCATGCTGTAGCTGCGCGACAACCCTGTGCCAGCACTCGAGGGAAGAGCAGTGGAGGTGGTGGCCTGTGGGAAAGGGGGGGAGCAGGGAAATGCCAGTTAAGAGGACAGTGGAAAGTTGTGATGAAAATGTGGGGCACAGCTAGTGGAAAGCGAATTTCCTGCCCTGTGTAGCCGTTTTATCCAAATGTGTTGCAAGCAGAACTGAAGTCAATGTGAAAGTGCCTCTGTGGACAACTTTAACACAGGTGGATCACCAGGTTTGTCAGTCAAGAAGTGATTTACATGAATTCAAATGAACACAATAAAACCAAAAGTGGAAAGAGAGAGGAAAAGGTCTTGTGGTAAAAGTCTGCTAGCTCATTTTAACTGGGAAAATATTAGACATTAGAATAAAAAATCATAATCCTATCCTTGTCTTGATATTATGATACACTAACATGCATTATTGCAGTTGTCTCCACCTCTGTGTATTTAAATGTCCAACACTTTCTGGCTTTTTCACTCTCTGCTGTCAGCCTTTGTACAACACAACTAAAAGGTGTTGGCAGGGCAAGGGACCAACCCGGGGCTGGTAGGAGGAAGTGGTAAGAGATGCCACTGGTTTGGTCTTCGTTAGGCTGGTATAGTTCCTCTGATCATGGTACAGTCCACTCTAGAAAGGTAGCAACATAACATAACATAACCAAAAATAATAAATAAATAATGAATTTCACCTTTAAGGTGTGTTATTGCACTGAATTAGAATAAATGTGATATCATTCAATAAATATTGATGTGATACAATACAAAGCAATGCTCAGTCAATCCTACCGAGACACAGTCAATTTAACTTAATCACGACCATGAGCTGCTGACATTGGTCACAACTACCTCCAGCATGAGACTGCAAGAAAAATCAATACTGAGAGGGTAAACTGACCAGAAGGTCCTTCCTGGAGCTGGATGAAGCCTTTTTATGGCCACGAAGGTCATTGTACACAGAACTCTGTTCAGTCAAGTGAAAAACGTAAAACAAAAGAACAACTATGATGAGTCATTACTAGAAGGACATTAGAAGCACTAACAATACATGCTCCTCACACCCGTACATACAGTGGAGTGGGAAGTCTTCAGCGAGGAGAGGCCATCAGACTGAAGGGAGAACAGGAGTAAGAGAAAAACATGAAAGGTCTGCAAAAATCTGGGTAGGCATAGTCACAATATTAGGTTTGCACTGACAAACACTTTTTACATGCCTCTTATAGGTTAGTTATTAAATAGGTTATTTGAATAATGATACTTCCTCCAGTAAAACCGGTCAAGCAAACCATTTCTTTTTCTACATTTTAACAAAGCTACAAAAAACAAACAATAAATTGTGCCTATTTCCTGTCACTCGACTTTAATTGCGGTGGAAGAGGAATGATTCAGAGTATCAAGACAAAAGTAATTATTGTAGCTTATCGTAGCCTTTTCTCTGCAAAATTTTAATAAGATTCAGGTTCCATTTACATTATATGGAGGGTGAATGTCTTTCAAAGGCACATTAGTGACATTCATAGTTTATATAAGTAATCCGCAGAAATCTTAATGTTTTTACAGCAAGGTCTGGCTGTCTGCCTTTCAGATTCCTGTGCCTCTACCTAAAAAAAGATCCACCCCAAAACATGTAACGCTGTTGGGAAACCACTACTGGCAAAGTGGTTTGCAGCTCTTCATATTATTGTTTGGTGGTGTACTTTTTTCCTTACCCAAGTGGAATCTGGCTAAACATAGATAAATCAATGTAATGAGAAGATATTTCCAGCACAGGAAGGTTTTCGGCTACTGTATTCCCGTAGAATGTAGTGTGAATCCTGTGAAGACCTGTTTGAAGTAAGTATTTTGAAGTAATGGCTACACACTCTCAAAAAAACTTTTCGCTCTGATATTGCCATGGCTTTTCCACCCTCACATATAAACCAATACAAACTTTTCATCATTTAGTCAAAGGCATGCTAGGAAATGTAGAAAATAACTAACTGGAAGCTAACTATTTGGAGACAAGGTGTGTTTTAAGTGTCTCAAGAATCCAATCATCCAACATCGACACCGTTCTGAATATTTTGCTTCCTGCACTCTAGTCTATCTGTAGAGAGGCAACACCTCAAATACATGTTAGTTTTATAAAATCAATAAGTCTGTGATTAGATGAAGAAAATCCAATTTTTTCATCAGATAGCAAATCTCACACTGATGTTCACACACATGCAGCGCACCATTGGGTCTTTTCTACGGGAGCTGGAACGACTTTTACTAGAGCCCAAGTCTCGTGTTGCTGATGAGGTTGACTTAAAATAAAGACAAAGTCATAAATTAGTCAAAATATTCCAAACTAATGAAAGTATTTCAGGAAAATATAATAAACCATACGGAAACAAATGCTTTTCCAAGTAGAAAGGCTTTCACACATCAGTGCACCCTCCTGGGTGCAGTAATAATAACATCAGTGATGAAGGATATACACACCCTATAGCTGTGGACTGACATGACATCATCATCCAGTCCCTGTTGATATGGAAAAAAGGAGTCACAGCAGAGATGCAAACAGAAGGGAAAATGGATCAGGACAGAGTGACTAAAAGATTAAAAAGAACGAGGAAAGGAAATACAGGCAGACAAAGAGGAAGTGTCTGTGTGGGGGTACAGACCCGGTGATGACGGCTGCTGGCTCTGCTACTACTACTAGAGGCCCTTGCCTTTTCTGTATCAGCCTAGTGACAAAAAGATATGCTGTAAGGAGGACGATTACAGGGTAAAACAGAGAGACTCATGGAGAGTATAACCACTGCACTGCGAGACAGTTGCTTTGTAAAGCCAAAACCATGCAAAAGAGCTTCTATCATTCATGTATATAGCCAAACAAATCTCATAAACAGGCTCAAAAGTTATACACCTAAAAATGAATAATTCAACAGAACAGCTAATATGTTTTTCTTTCATACGGCCTCATAAAAATATAACAAAATCTCAGTCATGTTGAAACACAATAATAATTCCAAGAATAATTCCATGCAAAGATGGTATTAAAACATTCAAAACAATCCATCATTTCAAAAGTAGTTGGAGCTTTAAGGCAACAAAAGTTCAACCCGTTTTCTTACATGCAGACTCACCCACCATAAATAAAGCCAAAGGACAAAACCTGATCTACAAAACATACACGTGTGTACGAGCTTGCGCGCACACACACACGCACACACGCACACAGATCACCGGTGTCTCCAAAGCAAACACACTGCTGAGGCATATTTCCACAGTGAGGTACAGTGAACTGAGTGAGTCAAGTGTAGGTAAAAGGACAGGGTTGACTCTGACTCAATTCCACACAACAAGCTGTGTTAGAGGTGTATGAGGCTATGACACTCTCAGTGGCCTACCATCCACTGGTGGATCTGACCCCATTTCCTGCTGCTACTGCTGGATGAGCGGTAAGAAAGCTGGACAGAGAGAGAGGAAGTGCCAGGGAAAACATACAATCATCCTTTCACTCAGTCACATGATGCATAAATGAAACACGGAAATAAGACAGTTGTGTACTGAAATGAAGAGGCTGGGTGACAATTTACTTTAGAAATGGCAATTATGGTTTGATCTATGGACATGTAGCACTCAGTTTTGTTTCGCTGGGTATATTTTTGTTTATGAGGCCTTAGATAAATCTAGAACACTTATAAGCTGAGCAGGTCTACTGCATCACTCTGATGACAATGGAAGAAGCTGAACTCTCTGCAAACTCTGTAGCAAATGGTCATGGGAAAAATTAAACAAATAGCAACAGATAAAAGAGAGTAGACGGCCACTAAATTCAGTAGGTCCGCAGTATATTGAGAGAAGAACATTACTGCTCATTCAGTGGCTAAATTGTTTGGCTGACAAAAATGGTCACTGTCCATCTTTGACAGACCAGTGCATCTCTGTTACATACCTCTTTCTGTTGCCGTTCAAGTTCCCTCATTCGAATATCCCTGGCCTCTGCCCGAGCCGCCCTCTTTGCTGCCAACCTCGCCTCCGCCTGTCAGAGAAAACACGAACACACTTGTTAGTTGTAAAAGTAAATTGTTACCCGCCAAATGTTTTCAAGAAAAAAAAGGAAAACAACTAAGGGGACAGATTTGATCAAACATCACACTGTGTATTTTAGGTCTGAGATGGTCATTTTCCAATGACATAAATTAGATGCCATTATTGCTGAGGCCGTTCAAAACCCAGCTCCTTCTCCACATTGGTATATTTTATCATGGAAATAAAAAAAGAGGACAGTGAGCTTTATTGTTTGATGGCAACCATCAAATAATTAAACTTAAAAAAGCAGATGCTTGAGGAAGAGAAAGTCTTTGGTTTCTTTGATATGCATACTAACTTGAAATACATATTCTGCACACCATGTTTGGGTGAGTCTTCTGAAATACATAAACTGCTAATTATATGAAATGGCAATATTGAAAATTCCGTTCAATGCTTTTTTGGAAACTAAAATATTCAACACAATGTGCACAGTTCTGGCATTGAGGTTTGGTGGTACCTCCGACTGGGAAGAATTAACTTCACTCCTTATCAAATTTTGAAAGTAAATAATTCAGGGTATCTACATGGCATTTTGTGCCAGGCTGGACTAGTTTGGCCTATGAGTCACAGCTTCTAGTTCTGTCCATAGTGAGTTCCTGAGATGCCTCATCACCAACATGTGCTAACCATCAGTTTCAGGCAGGCTAATTTTAAGACCTCTTGGGGAAAAATGTCAATGGTGCACAAACAAAGCTAAGCTGCAGTGGTGTAATTGTGCTGAACCAGTAAACAATATGGCAATTCTGCAATTCCAAACTATCTGACTCATAATGCCAAACAGGTCAACATGCTAAGCATTTCAAACTCTGCTGCTCTTTCAAATGATCATGGGGGAAAGTGATTCAATTCAATTCAGTTCAATTCACACAACTTTTTTTTTGTCACTGTGGGGGCATTGTTCAGAATAGCTCATTGTTACACCACATTCATCAATCAAACAACATCTGACACACAAAAGCTAAATGCAGATCAGAAAAAAGTAAACAGTAAACCACAACATTTAATAGGCTCGTTGGCAAAAAACAGTCAATGCATTAAAAAGATGTTCACAAGACTAAAAGAACTCTAACAAAAAAATAAATGAAAAAGGGGGTCAGATTAAGAGATTATCACTTCAAGGCATTTAATAAACAAACTGCAGTGGGGCTAAAGACTTTGAGTGCAAATTGGTCTTACGCACAGGTAAAGAGAGAGAAGCCTTTATACAATATGCCCCCAACCGAGTGAGAATATGGATAGGGGCTAATTTAGCAAGGTACCTCAGCAGCAGGAGCTAATTTAGGCAAGCCTCTACACAGCCCAGAGGGCACGTGCCCCAAGTAACTATGCACACTGCCTTTCTATGCTTCTATAATCTGAACCAGCAAATTGCTCTGAAGCGAAACATGCCAGCATCAAAGAATGGCACACTCGATCACTGAGCCCAGCCCTTTATCTTTGTCTAAAAGGCACTCCATAAATACCATGTATTACAGTATCTCACTGCAGACAAACACTGTCAGCATTCCAGCAACTGCTTATCTGTTCTGTCAGAAAGGAAGGCCTGTGGGTATGGGCGATTCCTGTTTCAATAGCCTGTGGTGAACACTTTCTCACAGCAAAGCTAAATAATTACCCCAAATTCTTTTAGTAGGACAACTTGTATAAAAGGCATGTTAACCTGTATTATGTTGAAGAAAACCTAGGAAGAAGCCAACTGCCTTGAGTCAGACAGGCACTATTATTTTACCTGGAGAGGAACATAATAAGTCATAGCTTTTTACAGCATGAAGATAACATATCATTAAGATAACAAAGATACAGAATGAGTGAAGTCAGTCTAAACAATACAACTTGAGTAAGGTGAGAGCATGATTGAGATAAAACAAATACGTTTTAATATATCAATCAATGCACATGTCAATTATGATTTCATTATTGTGCAAATGTACATTCCATGTAAGGCATTTGAATATCAGTCTTATTTCCAACAATGTGTCATCTCTCATCATTAACCATGTCCTGAGGGGAGAGATTCTGTCAATATATTTCTTTACTCTGTTGGCACGTGTGAGCAACTGCCATACTACATCGTAACCTGTTTGAAATGAAATGATGTGTCCCTTATTGCACTATGATTCTCTACAAGGGGAAGGGCATAATGCTGCAACGTGTGAATGCATGAGGACAGTGAGCAAATGAGTAAGCAAGAGCGACACGACTGGCCCTCTGCTCTGCACCTGTTGGTCCGTCTGACAGTATGACCTGCTCTGCACAGCAGCACAGCTGAGCTCTGTCTCTGTCCTATCTATAGCCTAGCCCATCCGGCCCTAGCACTCCAACGTCCACATCATGGGCCTGTGTGGGTAACCTGAGCACCAAAAGTATACCGTTATACACACACCTCAAGCACTCTGAGCTGCAGGAGCCCAGCACTCAATCTTGGGATCACCTGGATCACTGTGGCACTCAGACCATATTCAAAATTCTACCTGATACCAAAAAGTTATGGCAAAATACCATTGTGCACGTCACAACTTACGTGCCTCCTTGTCACAAATAAACTGGAATAAATCAATACAGTCAACGCACATTCTGCATATTAAAATGGACACCAAACTTTAACCCCTCCCCCAGCATTTTTTAAAGGATACAAATTCATTTTATAATTACATTATTCCTATTATGCCATAACGCTTAAAGCTAAATCAACTAAAATGCTAAACTAAACATATAGTATATAGTATATGAAAACTACTAACACTAATACAGATTTCATATATATTTTAAGAAAGATAGGCATCACCATAGAAAAGGCTGTCCATTCAACATAGATGCACTAAGCTGATCTATATCATATTATATTACAACTCATATTTTCTCTTGCACCAGCAAAATTGTACTGTAACTAAGCAATGAAATTGTGTGTTTGTTGCTTTAAGTGCAACTTTAACAAGACAAAAAAAAGGCTTTAGGCTGTTGCACAAGTGGTATAATAAATAATAAAAGCTGTTAAAAGGCTTGATTTGTCTTGGGTTTAGCCTGGCTTAAACTGTCAGGCTTTGTTTACAACTCACCAGACACTGAAACGCCATCAGTTATTGATAGAAATTGTAAGATGTGTTTGTTCACAAAAGCCAGTGAAAAGCCTTAACAGTCCCCATTCAGTGCAAGGAAAAAGCCACTTTCCATTTCAATAATGCCTTGTTGATATCACAAATAAAATCATGTGGACTTTGAGCTACAGCTTCCCCTTCCACACAGACACACTAACAGTGTACACTGATGAGAATCAAAGACTTCATTGTTTGAATACCATTAGCTCCCTTAGATACCAATCTAAAGGATGATGGGTATGAGATGATCATCTAATTCTAACACTTGTTCGTGGTCAGATTAGTAAGCATGCTGTTGCTATTCATAAGGACTGACTGTCCAGTAATGCAAGAGGCCTCAGAAGTAGGCTGGTGATGGTGAAGGCTCAAATTCACAGTCATTCTCAGACGTGATCCGTGCCAAGCACAGGCAGGCAGTCGGGCTCTGGGCTCTCTTAGCCAAGACCAGATAACAGGGAAAAGAAGCTGCAGTGTTTCTAAGATTTGATTGGGAGGGTGGCAATGTGTGAGAGTTAAAAACTGACCCCATGAACTCCATTCACAGTTGATCTAATCTCCAGTGTGCTCCAGAAAGGGATTCAGATATAGGACCTGACTGGGAGGGTCAGATGACTCATGTTTCTATGATCAGCCTGCATGACTATAAAGAGCGCAAATGGAGCCTTGCGCTTAGTGCCCAAGTATGAGGCACTGAACAGCTTTCAAAGTGCACAGACAGAGCATTCTTAAATAAGATTAAGTAAAAATGTATGATTTTGAGGAAAAGATTCTTTTGTACAACATTCTTTAATTGGACTGATGATAGTGATGACTTAAATGTATGCATAGTTTATTCTTTTTCGGCCAGTCATTCAACTGAATCAGAAACAAGATTCTACCATGTCGCTAATTTGTCTGGTCTTATAACAAATGAGAAAATAACTTTAAAACTACTGGAAATGGTCTTTCCATTGTATGTTTTAGTCACCCAAGAAAGAGCCAAAGGAATGGAATCCCTGCTGGTGAACAAAATGGAATAATCCCGGGGCATGTCATTACAGGCCAGGCAGCGTCTCTGCTCTGCTGTTATGAAAAACTGTGCAAGTCATGTCAGTTTCTCTGTGGTCCAAACCAGCTGTCTACACTTGCTTGAGCTGAGCACAAATCAACTGGGAGAACCTGAATATCCACATATCTGTATATACTTCAGTGACCAATTTGCTGACACAATAGTCAATGTGTTTTCTGACCGCACACATTTTTAAATCAACATAGTAGTATGATAGATTTAGTACTTGTGCATTGTATTGTGTTACGTTGTACTTCATGACTTCATACGGTGTCATAAAATGCATTAATATTGTTTAACTATAAAATATGTATTAGTTTAGGTATGATAACGATGAATATTAGAGATACAGATAACAATGGAATTGGCATACTTGGCATATTACTTTTTTCAGAATTTGGCACAAAGATAAGATAGATATGAAAGATATGTTTTTTGACAGAAAAAAGATGTTGCTTTGAGACAATGACTTTTGGAAGTGAGCATACCAAATTCCTCAAAAAATATCAGGATGAGAATTAATGCAAAAATCTGTGTTGCCTAGGGGTGAGGGAGCGTGCTTGATGCAATGACTGTGGAGTGTGAATTTACCTCGCGGGCAATGCTACTCAGGGCCTCATCCTCTGCCGAGAACCGATCCTTAAGAGGGGCACGCTTTCTACCAGTCCCTTGTGTCCCCATGTTACCTGTACAACTGTAGCTTCCTCAATGATGTGTAGGCCAAAAACACACAAAGTAGGTGCCTAGGAAAGATAAAGCAGAGGATAAGAATGAAACCCATGATAAACTGCTTTCAACCCTGAAGCAAAACAAAGCACAATGTTAATGGCACCAGCACAACACACTTTTCAGATGGCAACGCACACGCGCTGAAACTTCAATCACATGTCGTTCAGCCAAACAAACCACACACACACACACCCACACCCACACCCACACACACTATCTCTAGCTTCCATTCCATCAACAACCGCCTTACTCACTCCTGTAAGGGCTTTTGATAAACACTTGTGGCTGACATAAAGCAGCTATGGAAGTGACATGCAAGACCAGAGCAAACTTTTAAACATTATCCAAATAAAGGAGCGCTATTAGCTATTATATTGGAGGATCTGAAAGTGATAGGTTCATTAATGTGTCTTGAATTAACAATTAACTGTTATAGTATTATTTTCCATCAATGAAATTTATCTGAGTTTGATGGACAGATAGAACATGTTAAGTTAACAAATCAGCGAGCATATAAAGTTGGTTTGCTCCAAAGACGGCAACACACCTAACTGAACCAGATGTGAACTCAAAATGAGTCAGTGGACCCAGGCGTGGGATTTATGAGTTTACTATTCCTGTTGGGAGTTACTAGTCTGACCAACTCACAAACAAAGTAGCTGCCTAGCAACTTAATACCTTACTGTTAATCGCAATAACATGGAAGGAAGAATTATCGGTAATATACTAGGTTGAGCAAACTATTTACTACAACTACTAATGAAACATTGGCCAACGTTAACACGAGTATTCGATGTAGTTTTAAATAGAAAAACAAGTTAATGCTTGCTCCCACGGCGTCCTCGGTTTTAGTGAACATTCAATCTTGAACAATTCAAACGGAGAATTGCTCCTTTCACATTTAATAGCTTACTGAATAAAATTTTAACTGAGGTTAGCCAACTCATTGGTAAGCTAACTAGCATCTGGAAATTCCCAATAAATGTTACATTCGCTCCAATACCTCCTTTATATGTTATCGTTTCATATTATGCTTTAGAAAGCGGCAAATATCAAGACATATTTTTTCCGAATCAATGACCCCCTATACGGAGGGCAATCCTTGAGAGGCGAGGCTAGCTAATTTGGTTAGCAAGCAGGGCTAACCTCGACTCTCCTGAGACAGACAGACAGGGCAACCTGGCACTGATCTCCGCGTTACATTTTCCAACCCCCAAACACAAAACTTTACCCTCGCCGAACCTTTAAATGAATCTCGACACCTCCACGGCGTAGTCCCTTTTCAACAGGCGGTTTATGAGAGAGCCATTGAGCTTCTCTTCAGAGGTTAGCGGTGTTTTTGTCCAAACTGACAGCTGTCAACAGTACGCCTTTCCACCGCTCTCCCAGCCCTCCTTTCCCACTTCCACACACAGGGTAGCTGCGAAGTTCCCGGATGTTAGGAGAAAATAGGGTGTGATGCTGCCTTCAGGTTCTGTCGGACAATTGGGAAGCCTGACCAAATGACGGTGGATTTTCCATCACCCCCCTTTATCACGACCACTTATAGCCTATTTGTCAGGTTTGGAGTTATGATTAATGAAACTACTCATTCAAGAATCGATTATTCGAGTGCAAACAAAATGGAGGATGGTCCAACAGTTAATGACGCAAAGGTTACCATTATTATTTAGATTAAGTAATCCAATAAAAAGTTATCTCCGCGCAATGTACATGTCATAAAAGTAGAATTTATGAGGCGTTTCACGGTAATGGTCCGTCCTGTCTCAGCAGGAAAAAAATCTGCTGTAGTAATTATGTTATCGATGTCTCACTTCTATTAATGTACAAGGCTGAACTTGTCTTTGATGAGGATAAATCTTGGCTTTTCCCAAAACCACGTTAGCGGCAGCTCTTGATCAAACTTTCACAGCGGCCTGTAGAGGGCACTATTTGATCATTTTCAATCAGATTCCTTGGTAGTATTTGTACAGTTTGGTACGTACTGGTCGGTACCTACAACTTTTAAATGTTTCCATCATAATATTGAAAATGCATTTTCAAAGATCTCATTGTACATGGGATTGAGAATGAAAGACGACTGTCTGTCCGATGTTATCAGTATAAATGAGTATGAGAATTGTGGAAATTCAAGAAACTATGCTGTGGCATTTCCCCTCAAAAATGAGTTTTACAACTTGTCAAGCAGTGAGCAGGGGTAATTGAAAAAAAAGTCGGAAGAAGCTGACCCCACACATGATAAAACTCAATGCAAGACCAATAAATTGTAGTATTTAAAAAATGTATTCTCTTGCCTTTAATAAAAATGGCACCATTTTGCACCAATAAATAATTATTAATTCAGCATACTACATGGAAAAAAAGATTAAATTGTATAATCATGAAATCCTCAAATCCATTACAACCAGCCTTGCTTTTAAAGCTTTGGCATTTTTAATTTGTCTTAAAATTGCCTTTATTCTGGATGCAGATTTCCACAGAATGAATCCTGATATTTGGTATCTGGTATCTGGCACATTTTGGCACATTTTGGTATCTGTGAAAACGTGGGTGGTTATGCCGGGAATTGTGTCTACTATAAACTCTTATATAAACTTATCTCTAACCAAGACATGCAAAAGATTTGTATCGTGCATACCAGTGGTTCCCAAACTGAGGTTGGTACATGTACCCACAGTGCTATCAGATGCCCCATTTGATAAGTGTCAAGAAATCCTGAGGGCTGAACTCACTCTTTGTGCACATTAGTGTGCACAAAGTGTCATTACATCTATGTTATATTTTACACATATTTTGTAAATTACTACTTCCCATAAATTACTGCTACTCCCTTTCATCACAGTACACATTCTTTTTCCCATATTATCTCTGCTCGAAGCTGGCAGTAATTTGACTTCTAACGTGCTGTTTAGATTTTGTCCACAAGGAGGCGATAGTGAATAATTGTACGTCCTGTGTAAAATTCTACTATGCTTGTTAGGACACGAATAATTGGGTTTTTGTGATGAAAATAAAGAAAATGCATCTCCTATAGATATTCTCAAAGACAGAATTTGGCATCAAAAATCAACTTTAATTGTTTTATTCACAAAAGTCCATCAATTCTATTGATTGACTGTTGGTTGCAGTTGCAAATCAACCAGTAATCTTTCTATTTGTCAAATCATCAATTAAAAATATTAAAACTATGTACTATCCTTTCAAGATCATTACAAACCAACTAAACTAGTTTTTGAAAAATTTGACTGTTGCACACGATCCCAATTCAGACCAAATTTCAATGTACACATCACATCACATCAGAATAACTTAAACATTGTCAGCATGATCAAACACAAGAAGTGTAAACATCATATTTAATACTTTTTACTCCTCTACTCTTTCATACATTTTTTATTTTGTTTTTATCTGACGGATACCTGGAAGTTGGATTTTCATTCAAAGGTCTGCATGGGAATCCCCTGACTGGTACCCATAACAAAAGCTGTACACACACACACACACACACACACACGCACACACACGCGCGCACACACACACACTGTTGTAGTTTTATTCTCCCTCATTACAGGAAGCTAATGACTGTTTGTCTCTGATCACTGCTCTATTGCTCCCGTGCAGACAGGACTTACTGAGGTCTTAACACAGAGACATCATCAGCCTTACAGTCTCCATGCGACCTCTCCTAGTAAACTTTCTATGTAGTCATCATTCCAAGCACTAATTAACCATAGTTTACAGCCATAATAATGATGGATCATACCTAAATAAACAAAGAATGCACCACATTGCAGTTGCCGTCACAACAGTAATTACAAGACTATGTCATTTTCCTTTATGAAGTTAGAATGCTGACAGATGAGACAATTCTTATCCAGTATCATTTCATACAATGATTATAACCGTCTGAAAAGTAAAAGACATACCTGCACAGATACATCCATCTAGGTGTGCATATCATTTGAAATGCCATTGTGGAAAAAAACAAAAGGCCTCGTGGCAGCAGCCAGACAGTGCTTAAATGTGTTTGTCCAGTTTTATGGCCCTTTAAACTCATAAATACTTAAACACTCCGCTTGTTGTTCTCAGATGGACAGGCATGTACTTGGCTGCAATGGTCCCTAAAAATGTCTCTTTGTCTTTCTCTGCTGTATCTGGCTCTCTCTTTCTCTGCAGTTCACTTAAATTGAATATATATATATATATATATATATATATATATTTTTTTTTTAAACAGATAACCATTATTAAAATAAAATCTGTCTGCCTTGTGACTTGCCATTACTTGAGCAAGGCACTTCCAGCAAGCTCGAGTCTGGCAAACTTAGTTATTAAATTAGTTATTACATGCTTTCGATTTCAACTGTACTTACTCACTCACCATAGCTCAAAAAAAAAAATTAAATGCAGTCAACTATGAAGCTGTGATTAATTACTTCTATCAAAATAATTTTTGAAAGTTTTGCCTGACCTTAAGGTCGACAAAGATGGGGTGGCACTTGAGTTTGAGGACACACATCATCTTCCTCCTCATCTGCCGTCCAGCTGAGTGAAAAGACCCTAAAGTGAGACTGTAGCGCAGCGACACGCCTTCATATCTGTGGTGAATACAGTGAAGTAAAAACACAAAGGAAGAAATGTTAGATCTTAACGCGAGAATCTTTGACTTTTCTTGTTTAAAAAATAAAATCTACACTTAACAATAATTTTCCATGTCGTTTTGCAGCAAAAATCTTTTGACTGTTTATCTGTTTTTACAAGCATCTCTGTACAGGATTTTCCGTAAATGCTGTCTGACCTGACGTTCCTGCGAAAACCATGCAAAAATTCCAATTTGCATGACAACATTGATGACTTAGTGACGTGACCAAGTGGTAGGAGGATTACTCCGGCCAGAACCAACCAGTTTTGGTTAAAAAAAATAAAAAATAAAAATGAAAAAAATAAAAAAGACAACGGAAGAAAATGCACTGAAAACAGAGGAAGCACAAGTCTCATCTTCACACAGCGCACACGCCAAACTGTATCATTTTGTATGGGAAGGTGATATCACCTCACTGCAACAAGTGCATTTCACATGAATTTATGGAGTGGTTGCCAGGAAAAAAACAACAACAACAAAAAACAACAACACAGCACTAAGGATTATTAACGGAACAAGTTTGTCATGATTGTTTCCTGTATAATCTATCGGGTGAAACTGGGAGTTGCCGGTAAGTGTGTTTATGAGCAGGTGCAAAGTACAGAAATTGTTTTTTTTTAAACTCATTTCATAAGAAACACCAATAACCAATAAACACCAATAACTCTCTGCAGAACATTCACCTGGAATAATCCATGTACACATCCAGTAAGTTAGTGTCCAACAGCAGCCCACACCAGGGGAAGAGGCAGTGAGACGGAAACACCTGGATGTTGGCGTACGTTTCCGAACTTTTCGGCACTTGAAAGTTCACCGCCACCTTGTGTGGGTTGACCACCAACCCATACTGTGGCACCCCGGCAAGCAAGGTCCTAAACATAGACACCAAGTAGAGAAAAGTTTGGTGACTTCATGTTAAGTTCTATACCATCTGCACTTCAACCGCTATGAGACTGATTGCTTTCACCACTTTGTTGAACATTTGTATGTGCAGTATCTCTATAGCTTGTATAAAAGTCTCTCTTTACTTTTTTTTTTCGTAGTTGTCTCAAGATAACAGAATAATTTTGTTGAGATGTTGAAATTAAATGTTTCCCAAACATCAGGCAGCAGTTTGTCACATTTTGTTGTTGGGTTTCATATTTGCTCTTGTTTCTTACTTAAGAAATTGTTGTGCTTGCTGTATGTGTGGGGTGATCAGTAGAAAGTCATCTACCAGTCTCATCAGACATCTACGAAAGAGAACAAATGAGGACGTGGGTCATAGTTTAGAAAATGAGGAGAAGCAGAGCAAGCCTGCCCTCTGCTGGTACTGATGGGTCATTTCATTTCATCTCTAAAGTGTAACCGGTGTCGCCCTAACCCTCCGTCTTCAGCTATGTTTTTGAACAAGAGGTTTTCCATGTGACCATAGCACAGACAGCAGAGCAGACTCGAGGCAACAAAGCCCTGAGGAATCCCTTGGCACTGGCGGTATGTTCTGTAACACATAGGAGATAAACACACATCAAAGCAAACTGGACTTTAAATGCCACGAACCATGACATACTGTACATTATCAGAAAAAGTTGGACCTCCTTAATGAGTTGGTGGCACGGTGGTTAGCACTGTTACCTAAGAGCAAGAAGGTTGTGGGTTCAAATGCCGGGGTCGACCTTCACACCTTTCTGTGTGGAGTTTGCATGTTCTCCCCCGTGTCTGCGTGGGTTTCCTCCGGGTGCTCCGGCCCACCCACAAAACCATGTACGTTAGGCTAATCATTCCTGCCATTGTCCCTGACCAAGGCAAGGTAGAAGATCTGGAGTTGGTCCCCAGGCACTGTTGTGTGTGTTTGCATGTGCATGTATTGGCTGCCCACTGCTCCTCAATCGACGATGGGTTGAAGTGCACAGAATTAATTTGCCCAAGGGGATCAATTCTTCTAATAACCCATTAATCAGTAACATGAGAACATGTATTATGGTATATCATATTATGGCTAGGACAGAGCAGGGTGAGTGTTACTACAGCTAATAAGATTTGTGGTTGGGCAAAAAAAAATGAAAAAAATACAGGGTGTGCTATGTTGTTTAAGTGTATTTTTGAATAATGAAAGATGTTTTTAAAACATCATCGCTGCACTTCAAATGTCAACTGGTTCAATTGTCTTCTTAGTTCAACAGAGTTTTAAAAGTAATGCAAATAACAATTTAGATCATTTTTTGACAGGGATTTATCCATTAATTATTAACATCCTTAATGCTCACATTGAACACTTTTCATATTTGTAAATCAACAAGGTGATTCTTACTTCTTCCCAAAGCGAACAGTGCCAGCAAGCATTTGCTTGAAAATCTCAAAGGTGTCTTTGGCACAGAGGTCTGTGCAGAAATGCTGAAAGAAGGCACAGTAGTGCATTATGTTCACGTCCAGGTTAAGAAAAAAGTAGACAAGCCTCTCCTGAAGTCAAATCATTTACCCACCTGTTCTACCAGGATGGCGTGCTGAACTTTGCCACTTCTCTGCAGAGACATTACGAACCCTTTCATATTAAAGGACTCCAAATTATCATCAAGGAACCCTGTCTGTACCAACAAAATGAAAAACTGTGTTAAGACTGCACGTTTATATGCACAAGTGTGAACAGAGTCTATGGATACCTGTCTAGCAAAGGTCCTTTTGAGTCCCTCGTAGGAATCTGCCCAGATGTTGGCATAGTGGCGTACTGCAATTTTTTTATTACGAAAAGGTGAGAGAGTCTGGCCAGTCACCTCCATGAGTTTGTCGTGTGGGAGACTCTCAAAGGCTCCACTCACATCCACCTTAAAAAAAACCGAATAAATGAGGACAAACAGTTGGCAAACAAGATGAAATCACTTTGGCGTTTCCATGATTTTAATCTAAACTTCCAAACCCAAATCTGCAATAGTGGCATTTTAAAATGTTTCTACCTGTTGAACCACCTGTAATAAATATTAATATTCAATTAAGATAACAGATGCTTTCTGCCACATTTCACAAAACATTTGATAAGACTTTTCCACACCAAAGGCAGGCAGACAGGATATTCAGACAGGATATTCAAACAGGACTGTGCAGAAATATACCTTGACAAAGTAGAGGGTTTGTGGTGTGTCTTTCTGAGCTGGAGCCAGGGAGCTCAACACCTTGTGGATGTCTGCCAAGGACCAAACTGTGGAGCCCAGGAGGGATGGGTTGGATTTCACACAGACTCGCAGCACTTCATGCAAGCGCCGGACACGTATTTGATAGTCCTGCTGGGAAAAATGCCCAAATCACTGAACTCTGAAATGCCTGTAAACAAATGGACGAGTTAAAAGTATGTGTTTAATGTAAAACTGCTGCTATCGTTTCCTCATTGTGACGTGTCATAAAAGCGTCAATTCTCTGATCAGACCTTCCCTCTGTGTGTGATCACAGTGCTTTCAATGAGCACCGTGAGATTTACACCTACTGTGGACCTCCCACCTGCTACAAAACGGGATCCGTTTACTCTCCTACAGTGATGATAAATGAGTTCTATTGTCAACCTGAATGAAACTCATTAAAATGAATGAATCTCATACTTCATTTCGTTGCTTTGTACTTGTGACATGTGCAATGACAATAAAGTTGAATCTAATCTAATCTAATCTAATCTCCAGTGCCTCCTCACACATAAAAAGGAACTCTCTGAACACATAACGCATTATCCCAAAGATGCAATTTCCTGTGTACCAAGTCATTCCGGCAGGCAGGCGCAAACAATAACATCTCTGTGTGCCCCTTCAGCACACACACAGAGGTGTCATTGCATTTATTTGTGCTAATGCTTTGTAAAAATGGTAAAAGGGTTGTGTCACTGTACCCTTGTGTTGGGATTTGTTCCTATGATCCGGGTGATGGTCCTCATGCCACCAGTCTTGGGGATGAACCGGAGGTGAGAGGTGACAGTAGATTTGGGGAGGGATGCCACTTGATCTGGAGTCATCTCCTCAATTTGGCCCTTTGACAGATACTCTCTAAATAAATTTCTTCTTATTATTAGTTTGAAGTGACAAAAGAATTAATAAACATTAAAACATAACCATAAAAATAGGTACAAAATATTTTTTTTTATGAACATAAATATTATTTGACATCAATTTGTACAATTTGTAAATGTATTTCTCCAATTTTTCATCGTTTTAGTTTTGGTGAGCTTGTGCGTACCTGAAGGCCAAATTCTCCAGTTTGGCCCAGACTTCCTGTCTGTAGAACCTCAGGGCATTCTTCTGCCCCATGCTCTCCGTGACATAGAAACAGGCTTTGACCAGGTCTAAGACATAGCCACCAAGAAGCCAAGCAAGGAACTGGCCGAGCACCCGTGTCCGATATGAAAGCTCACTGGGGGGGAACCGGCCTGTGAAGGACAGTGATTCTGCTGATTAAGCAATAACACAACATAAAATCTCTCTCTACCGGCTGTAATCTCACCTTTCTTGCTAATCTTTAACCAATTACAGTCATTCACCTTCATCTTCCACATCAGTTCAGCCAATGAGATCCTCTCAGCTTTGCCACTTAGCAAAAAGGCCCGGACTTTGACAAAGAAGTGAAGTCGATTGTGGTCGGATCCCCACAGCTCCTGAGGGACGACAGAAGAGAGGCACTCCCTGACAAACAGGTAGACCCGGTGAGGCGCAGAGTGTTGGGGTAGAAGAGAGCACATCTCCCCCTGAGTGCCACTTCTGTCCTTCAGCACTGGGCACATCCTCCTCAGTATTTTATAATAAGAACATCTCCTGTGTTGTTGCAGCAGCTGATTAAACAGGGGAACCATGTTAAAAAAACGCCTGGGGAGTTTCTTTGGCCTCCGCTGCACCCCGTTGGGATACACCAGTCCCTCAAAGAAAACCACCCTAATCAAGTCTTGCCCCTGCAGCCTCCTAGGTCCTTCAGCGCTCTTCTTTCTGTTGAGAGGAAAGCCTTGCATGCCCCTGCCACCGTACATGCACCCATGGATGCGGATAAAACATTGTGAAGGAGACAAAGGAGGGAAAAGACCTGATCTCCAACTGGGTCCTTCCCCTTGGTGGTGCCTAGGTGTTGACATTTCATGCTGTTTTGATTCAGGACCAGGCATTTCCACAGGACTCATAGATGGTGGTGCGTCCACTGAACTAGGCCTCTCTACTTCCACCGGATCATCGTAAAAACATTGAGCAGGGCCGTCCTCTCGTACCTGCCTCTTATTTCTCAAAGTCATGACCTCTACCTCCATCTTTCTTTTATGTTTCCGTACTCCGACATCCTTTCTGCACCTCATCTTGCTGAGAACTTCTCGTCTCCTTTTCCAAATCTTAGCCCTGGCCTGAGTCTGGAGGTAGAACCGAGTGGGTGCAGTCTGCATTGAGACCCTGTCATAGATGGGAATGCCACAAAGCTGAAATGCACACGAAGGAGGGACAGCCACAAACACCGAGCAGCACTCCAGCATGTACCGCGTGAGGTCTGTGCCGAGACGTTCAGTAATTTTCTTCCACATGTCACTGCCACGAATGTAGGCAACACTTTGGGTGATGTCACCTTGGAACTTGAATTTGTCAGCATCCTGGTAATTGGCAGAGGTGGAATTGTAACCGTAGGCCAAGACATTTCTCATTCTCTTGCTTTTTAGGTTGTTAAGAACGAAGGCCAAGACCTCAGGGAACGTGCAGATCTGTGGAAAAGTCAAAGACATCCAACATCACAATAATGTCACAGGCCGACCTGAGTGTAAAAAATCCTGACTTTCTTCCTCATGTCAACAAAATGTTCCATTTCAATCCACTAAAATGTCACATTGAATCACATCCATCAAGTTGACAATGGACAAAAAGTCCATTTTTATATAAGCTTTCTTTTTTCATGTTTGAAATAAATAAATTCTTTCATTCGTTCCGGATCCTGACACCGATTTCTAGAAACATCTCCAAGGAAGTCAACTTGCTGCTGAAAACTGGTTTACAAACTAAATTAAAAAATAAAAAAAAATCAGAAAATTCTCGCACATTTTATCATTATGTTTTTAATCTTTGTTACCGTTTGATGTGGTATTCAGACAAATCCGTAAAGAGCTGACTTATACTGTCCAATAAAGATTCATGTGGCAAATGAGAGTCAGGTTCTGTGAGACGCGTGGAGCTTTACGTTGCGGAGGTTTAACATCTGCCGTCACGTGACAGCGCCACACGTTGAGCGTCTCAAATGTCCCCAGAGACTTTTGAGCCCCATCAGATGGACAGCAGAGTTGTTTTACCTGGCTGCAGCTCGGCAACTGTTGCAGGGTTTTGTCGCGGCAAATAAAAATGCCCCGGACGAACGTTTTGAAGCGGTTGGTGTCCGATGGCTCCACCAGCACCGCTCTCTGTCCCTCTCTGAACACGATGCTGTCAGCGAACTCCGCCAGCGTTTGGACGTGTGGATAAGCTAAACGGAGGACGTCCAACACCTTGGACAGATCGGTCGAACACATGCCGAGGAATGTACAGGTGTTGGCTGCAAGTAGCCATTAGCATCAGTGTGTTTACTCCGGAGCGTTTTTAATAACGCCGCCTTTGACAGCCAATGAAAACGCAGTTCAAACCGACTGACCAATGAGATGGCACCATACAGCGCTGTAGTTAGCCAATCGTGAGTGAGAATGATCTGATGTCAATTATCATGAGTACCGCTCGGACTAGCCGCTAAATGGTAAATGACTCAGTAAAGAATCGTTACAATGTGAGAAATACTACTGCTACGTCTATGTAAGTGCATATATATTATTAACAGCTGGACTGAAGTGCCTTTTTTCAAGACAAAATAACAAAAGCACACCGAATTATAAGAAGAAATATAAAAATAAAACCAAGGCAACATTTTACTTAAGTCAGAATTCTCGGGGAAAACACTCGAACAAACGTCTTTTCAAAATGTTTCGCTTCTCATGTGCAGTTGATGTCAATGGAAAAACTTTTTATGATACAATTTAAGAAAAAAATGGACCATGGGCAAGAAATCTCCTTTTTCCACAGTGAAGCTTCAGTCCACCTTTGTGTTCCATCCATGTTGTTATTATTGCACATACAATAATATGTAAGAAATGCAGTTAGTTTTGTCAAACATGGTGCTCGTAGGAGAGATTTTTCAGAAGTGTTTTCTGTTTTTCCCTCACAGTGCAGGGGTTTTTATGTGGGACTTTTTTCTCATAATTCCGAGACTTAACGTCAGACTTCCACATTTTATTACATAGGGACAGAAACAAAATAGCGAGGCAGGGATGGACAATACAATTTAATGTTTTTAACAGTTATTTTGCACAAATCTGAGTGCATCAACAAAATGAAATCACAATTTATAGTGCATGTAGAATGTTGCTGTCTTTGCATCTTCGTGAAATCCCAGTGACAAATTCAACCTTGCAGTTTTTATTCTTTTACATTCCAAACATGTGGTCTCCTTTTGTCTTCGTGTAATATCTGTTCTTGCACCATCGATTAAAGACCAGCCAACATACTATGTACACGGGTATTATCAGGCTGGGGATTCCTGCCAGAATAAAGATGACCGCGCTGACCCATTTAGGATACAGTACTTCGGCCAGAGACGGGAACGAGTCCTGCAAGACAAGACACAGCTCAGTCAGGGAATTTGGTGTCAATGGCAAAATTAAGGTGAAGTGTAGTAACTCAATGTTGTTATAATCTGACATGATTTAGGTCAGTGCGTGCTAAACAAAAATGATTTCCATGAGCTTACAAAGTTTTGGTCCCAGACTGAATAGGTGAGTTCTTCCTGGAATTGGGTCACAAAGTAAAAGACCAAGATAGCCAGAACGGTGAGAGGACTGATCAACCGCCACGTAACCTGCCAGTATAAGGACGGCCTCTCTCCAATCATGAACTCCAAGTCCTTATTGAACCTGGCAGAGAAGAAGATTTTTATTAATAAAAATCTGTCGTGAGGGCATAAAGGTTGATCAAACATGAACTCTGCTCAGTAAACAAAAGGTGTCAGGGCAGCTCAAGACCTATGGGTTTTGTCTTAGCATGTTTCCACATATGGACGCTCAACATACGTTTCACGGAAACACAAACAGCAACATATTTTACAATTAGTTTTGTGTTGGCTAATAAGATCAAGAGTAAAACTTAGTGTTGATCTCACATACAGTATGTGGCCTTTAATGTGGAAAATGCTTTGGAACTGTGACGTTGAAATAGTTGGGCACAAACCTATCGATGCCATAGATGTTAACAACAGCGACCATCTCAAATAATGCAATGGTCAGAAGTGGAACCGATCCACCATAGTCGTCGAACAGAGTCAGCCAGTAAATCCCTGAGTGCTGGGCAAACAGGAGGGTGAGGATGAAGCAAACTGCACAGGTTATTCCTGCAACACACAAGCATTCACACAGGGCAGCTCGCCTTACAACGGAGACAACAGACCTTTGCGTGGTCAAATTTAAATGTTACGGAAGTACCTGTCAGAACTTCATGGGGCCATTTTTTAGGGAAAACATTCAGATCCTTTAAGGGGACCACGACCCCTTCAACGTTCCCAAACATGGTTGAGAGTCCCAAACTAAAAAGCATAACGAAAAATAGAATAGACCAGAGCGGAGACACGGGCATCTTGATGATGGCCTCTGTGAACACAATGAAGGCCAGACCTGTTCCCTCCACACCCTTGGACAAAACATCATCATCATCATCATCATCATCAACAACAAGAAGGAATGTGCTGGACAGTGAGATGGTGTTGAGTATTGATTATAGTTACATCTCTCAGTAATGTTTGTAAATCACAGGTTTTGATGTCCAATCCAAGAAGCTGATCTGGGTAGGAGGCACTGAGGTTGTTCAAGGCTGCCTCATAATTGGTTGTAGAGATGCTTCCTTCAGCCAGATCGAATGCATTTGATAATGTCAAGATGTTTCTGGAGAGAAAATTGGTTACAGAGTCACAGGTTAAACATTTTCCTTGTGTTCCTTGACAGTTTGTGCTGTTAGAAGACTTGACACAAGGGGGAGGTGGAGAACAGGTGAGGGGCACGAAAAGAAGCAGGAAGACCGAAAAGGAACCTAATACTTACATGAACACAAAGAGGTCAGTGTCTTGCAAAGCAGAGTTCTGCACAAAACTGCCCCTCAAACAAGAAATAGCAGATTCGATCTTAGAACATTGAAATGACTGATGATGCGTACTCACTCGCTGAAGCAGTTGTCATATCTTTCTGTGGCCCTGAAGCCAATGATGGTGTAGACGACCGTGGCAGCATAGATTGAGGTGAATCCTGTTACTGCGGACAGGATCAAAGCATCTTGCTTGCAGTTGTTGCTAGGGGGAAGAAGTAGGCGAAACAAGGATGACGCACCCTGTGCACGTCAGCTTTGAGAAGTAGCTTTTCCATTTCATTGTCTTACTGTATGGGGTTGTAGCTTGAAAAAGAGATTAGGCTTCCCCATGCCAAACCAAAGGCATAGAAAACCTGAGCACCTGCGTCCATCCAAGTTTTCGGGTTCGCCAACTCATCCATCTGCAAATGCAGAGCACAAAGTGAGATGTAACTTTAAGTTACAATGCACAAAACTCCTTTTAGATGGACATTTGGTACACACGTCCGGGATGAAGAGGAACTTGACTCCATTCATGGCGCCTTTAAGAGTCAATCCTCGGATCAGGAAGATGGTCAGCACCACATAAGGCAGGATGGATGTGATGTACACCGCCTGAGGTCATGACACAGACAAAAGCGTAGAGTGAGATTGATAATTATCAGCAGATGCTACTTTTGAAGAACTTTCAGCATTAGAATTATACTACTCATCTAATTCTTTATTTTGCAATTCAAAATCAAACAACACCCAACCTATAGAGTGGTAAAGTTTTGTGTAGCATTTCAGTGGTATTTTTTCAAGCTACAGGCCACCGCTTTTACCTGCAGCCAACCTAAAGTAGTTAGCTTCAGTAGTAGTTTTCTACATTAAAGCTGTATTCCGGGCAGAGGGTGGCGTCTGATCCTAGGCTCCCGTTGAAGCTCCCCGAGCAGAACCCTAACCCCAAATAGAATTGGTTATCACGGCTGTCAGCGTGTGAATGTGTGTATAAAGGGTGAATTTGAGGCAAGACGTTGTAAAGCACTTTGCGTGGTCTTTAGACCAGAAAAGTGATACAGACATGCAGTGCAACAATGTTTAAGACTCCATTCAGACCTGGAATTAAAATCCGATCTGAACTATCTGATCTCATCCAAGCACAAGTCTGAATGCATCGAATGCATCCTCAATGGATCCATTGAAGAACCCCAAGTGGAAGTACGTACTCAATTGTGAACCAACAGTGTCATATGTGCCGTAAGGAGCCGGGACCCACCGAAAACAAAAATAAAACAAACAAGACAAGGAGCAGAAGAATATAGAGGAAGTCACGGCAACAAAAGGCAAAATGGATTGACGTGGATGGAGTACACCTGAAACACACTATCTGATTTGATGACAACAGAAACTGGATGATTCATCTGGTGAATGGACGATGTATTAGGACAAAAAAAGACGGAGGCGAGTGGTTTCTTCTTTTGTTTGGGTGTGCGGTCTTCCTTCGACTCTGTGCATCCCTTCTTGTATTACAGCTCAACCTCATATAGTTAGCCAAACTCCAACATCTGGACTAAAAGATGATAGCTTCTGCGTGGCTTTATTGTCATAACTAATTGAGGGCTCATCGAACCTTGCCTGAAGTACTGATGCCCCGTATGCAGCAGATGTAGATGACTGTCCAGGCAGCTAGTAGACAAAGCACGATGGGCCAGTGGATTCCACCAGAATCAGCTATCGAGGAGGAACTGTTCAAAGTCACTCTGTAAAAATAATAATCTACCGTGGAGCTTTGTTCACACTCTGGCACAAATCCTACAAAGGAAAAACACACCAAAACATTATGATAAATTGTCTGCTGGGATTTGATAGGTCTGAGCACCTTTTGTGTGTATGGAAAATGTGTGTGTGTTCACGTACCTGTCTTGTTTTCGTTGAGTGGACACTGAGTCCAAGGCAGAGGGTCCTGGAATGAATTGAAGAGATACCACATGATCCAGGCTATTATGGTGTTGTAGTACAGCGCGATGACAAAGGTCACCAGCATAGAGGCGATACCTGTTGTTAAGATGTATGTTACATGCATGGCACCCCTTGCACACACATATATTTTTCATTATGGGCAGGTGGTAAAGTGCTTGTGAACGAAACGAATTTCAAAATCAAAAGTGAGGAAATGCAAGCGGATACAGGGAAAGTGTGGATCAGCTAGCGATCAGATTACTGTGGCATTTCGGATGGACAAAGGCGTTTGGTTGTGGGCCAGGAACGAGGGCAGGACAGGGGTGAGACAGAAGGTCAAGAAGGTAGGCATAATCTGAGCAGACTATTGGGAGTTTTGTCTGATTGATTTTTCTTCACCCAACATTCACGTTGTATTACAGCCCTACTGTGTTCACTCTATCATTTCATAAGCTGAGGTTGGCAGGTTGCTTGGCAGAACGGTGTTGGACAATTACTACACAGTCAACGTGATGTTTCTAGCACCTACTGTATTTGGTTACTTACCAATACCGGTCAGGCAGGGGTTGATGGACCGCCACACGCCCACACTGCCCTTCCGTAGACGCTGACCAATAGCAAACTCCAATAGCAGGAGCGGTGTTCCTTCCAGCACCAACAGGATTAGGTATGGAATCATAAATGCCCCTGCAAAATTTAGGAATGATATGTGCGTGATTGACCATCGACAGTTTTATTGTGTTACAGCAGTACCTCACCCAGACTCATGATGGCAGAAGATGACAACACTATAGTTGGAAGATCTTGCAGAGTTTCAAGTTTTACTGCAAGCAATAATTGTTCAGAGCCAGGATCCAAACTGTTCTCTTTGATCATTGACAGAACCCTATCCGGTAAAATATATGTGTTATAAATGTTTCCCTGCCTGTGTGTTCTATCAAGCAACAACCCAAAAGCAACCAAAATTTATTATGGTATGGAGAGATGGAGGAGATGAATGATTGATCAGCAATTCCTTTCGACTCAGCAGTAAAGACTTTGACCCCTTTAACAATGTGCCCTCTGCGGGGCTGAACTGCTACAATTTCCAACATAATCAAAAGCTCACAGCATATTCACTCGAGTCTCTCAAACGTACATTAACCTGCCATCCAACCTAAGATCACCAAATTGTCTTACCTCCTCCATGACTTTGACACAAGTAAGGGAAGCGCCACACATTTCCAAGCCCAATGCAAAAGCCCACACAGGTTAGGATGTACTGGGCCTTGTTGTCCCATTTGGGCCTCTCCCCGGCCCCGTTCTTCTCCATCTCCTCCAGATCCTCATAGGAAGGGATCCGGTCATCAAGCCCCGGGTTTGGAAAAACCAGTCTCATGGTGTCTGGATCTAGAAGATTAGACCTGCCAGTCCTGTGACAGGACGTCAAAGTGAGCGATGGTGAGGAATCATTAATGACAGAGCAGACTAATATCAGTGCAGTGGGGGGCTTTTATGGCAGATTTCTTTATCAGTTACGGTCTTCAGATTAGCCCATGGCACTTCTGTACTTTTGCTGTTTCATAATCATTTGTAAAGCCAGCTGAGTGTGATTCTGTCATGTGGTATCCACATTTAAATGTATTAGACAGTGTAGAAGGGACCAAGGTCCTTCAAACCCTGAAGTTTAGATTTTTTATTTATAAATTGTATATTGTAACATATAGCCTATATACAACTGGAATTTGATATCATAACTATTTATTATAATCAACACACAACACACTTTGTGGGTAGTCCCACCACAAGTTATTTTACAAACATATATATGCACAAGAATCATATCAGCCATTGTATGAACGGACAGGACAGACGTACAGTTCCAACTTAGTTCAGGGATTGAGCAGACATGTCATATCTAACTCAGAGGTTAACTGATTTTGCGTGTTTAAATGACTGAACCGTAACTAAAAAGTTTAGCATTTACCTTTTCTTTTTTTATGTATCGCTCGGGCTGAATTGGTCATCCATTTGGCATCATTATCTTAAGTGTCTGACAGCCACTTTGCTTGGTGCAGTGAAAGTTCGCCGTCGTAAGTCGTACACAAGAATGGGTTAAGCCAAGTGCAGTGCATACCGCGTCTGATGTGAAAGGGGCTTAACTAATCCGCTGGCTAATTGCATCCCCGGTATGGAGTTGCCCGGTCAACATCCAACTCGTACTGTTCAAAGGAATCCCTGTCCAAGGTCATAGAAACAGCATTTCCCTAGACCGGTACCAAAGTAACCGCACAGTAACCCGTGTCCTAAAGTTCTCATGTTAATTTTTATTTGCCAGGTGTCAATTTAGAAGCCAAACGTGGGTGAAAACACTAACTAAACAAAATAACAATGATAACCATAAGTATCAAAAAACAACAAACAAGTTCCCAGTTAACTCAAGTTACAAAAATGGAAAGAGTCAAACATACCTGTGTAATTTTGATGCACGGGGCCAATTGGGAGGAGAGGCTACTTGTGTTAATGTTCTGCACAACACAATGTAGCAGTTAGGACAGGAGACGCTCCCGGACTCTTTTGTGACTTTAAATCCAAGACAGATACTAGAAACACTTTCCCATCTGCTTACACAAATCCTTGTTTCTGAACAAAAGCAATTGGCGATCTGGACAATTGAACCAGTAGAAAACCAAACCAACAGTTTTACGAGGTTGTAGTCAATCGCTAATCCTGTTTCCCCTTAAAACCAAAATTTATGACAGTTTTTAATCTCCTGTCCGGAATAGCCATGGGTTAATGTTCACTTGGAAAACAACTGAGATTACGTCACCAGACACCAGACACAACCCAGGGGTTGGGGCCCGAAGGGGTCTGTTAAACAGTAAAGATAAGACATCTGCATAGGCAAATAAGTCTCTGTTATAAAGCTTCTACCCTAACGCTTCAGCCCAACTTTGTGTTGTCATCGATGATGTCATTATTGATATACAATACCTCTATTTTTGTACTTGGCCCAAAGCGAAGTCTTTGGTCTCAAAAGTAAGATTTTCACCCAATGCCGTGCAGCTCTGCCTATTTGGTATTTTGGTCACTAGTCTTGCGTACCCACATCAATCTCAAAACCCATCATCAAACCTTTTTAATTCATGTTCATTTAATATTATTAACTGGGATTTAGCATATTAGCGCGAAAGGCTTAAACATGCTTTTGATCTTATGTACAAACACCATGAACATCGATGATCATGAAATCTGACTACATCAAAAAAGAGAAAGAAATTAACTTGAGATCACAATTTACCGTGCATGTAGAATGTTGCCAAGTTTGACAAATTCAACCTTGCAGTTTTTATTCTTTTACATTTCAAATATGTGGTCTCCTTTTGTCTTCGTGTAATATCTGTTCTTGCACCATCGATTAAAGACCAGCCAACATACTGTGTACACGGGTATTATCAGGCTGGGGATTCCTGCCAGAATAAAGATGACCGCGTTGACCCATTTAGGATACAGTACTTCGGCCAGAGAGGGGAACGAGTCCTGCAAGACAAGA